>JBBPTG010000046.1:0-170864 GCA_038093975.1 Chalciporus piperatus
GTTCTACCTCATGATGGGATATGAACCCCGTCCTCTCCCTGCGGTGATCGCCGATTCCGCATTACCCGCTGTCGAACTTCGTCTCCACTCTCTCACCGCTGCCAGAGACGAAGCGCTCGCCTCACACGAACTCGCCAGACAAGTGATGGCTGCACGAACTCGACAGAAGTTCAAACCGTTCGCCAAAGGAGACAAAGTCTGGCTGGAAGCGAGGAACCTCAAACGATCCCTGACTTCCCCAAAGTTCGCCCCAAAACGGGAAGGACCCTTTACCATCACCCAAGTCCTATCTCCGCTATCCTACAGACTCCGTCTCCCACAGACGTGGAGAATTCACCCCGTGTTCCATGCTTCTCTGTTATCGCCCTATCGCGAAAACCCCGTCCACGGACCGAACTTTCCCGCTCCACCGCCTGACCTAATAGAAGGCGAAGAGGAATACGAAATTGAAAGAATTCTCCGTCACCGAGGTTCTTCCGGACGCCACTCATACCTAGTTCGCTGGAAAGGATATTCTTCTGATGAAGACCGCTGGCTTAAAGAAGCAGACCTTACCCACGCCACAGAAGTCCTAGAAAACTATAAAAAAGCTCACCCGTCCGCCTTCCCCTCTTCCCCAAGATCCCCATCTTCTGTCAGACACAAAAACCGCCGCTAAGACCATGTCCGCTCCTACCACCCCTTCGTCCTCTACTATGTCTTCCATCTCTTCTCTGTCCCGTTCTTCTTCCTCTCCTACTTACCCCCCTGGCTTACCTATTCGTTCTCTACCTATTCAACCCACTCGTCCCTCCTCTCCAGAACCCCCTAGCCCAACCGTCGCTGAGGCTGGATGGAATACCACCGGTCTCCCATTAAACTCCGCTGGATGGCCGATCTTGCAGGAAGACCTAGACGCCCCCACGCATATTGCCGCTACTCCCACGGTCAGAGTCCTACCCATTGAACTACCACTCACCGCCCATCGTCTTCGCGACGAGTTGATGGATAATGCCGTTATGGATCGCATGTCCCAATTCTTGCTAGACTCACGACTCTCGGTACCCATCGGAGCCCACCTTGATCTGGGGTCACCCCTCTTCGCCCTTTACCGCGCCTACCTGCAAGCATCCCGTCTCGCCAATCTTCCTCCTTCCCTGACGACGGTTCACCAAGCTCATTCAGAAGCTGCTTCCATCCGCAATATCCACGGTGATTTAATTACCAACCTCAGCATTGCTCTCTACGAGCTACGGATGCCGGAGTTTCTGGACGACCTAGACCGTTACCTCAGAGAGTCCGCCTCTGCGGCTCAATCCCCCATCCCTGTCATCGGAGTTTCTACCTCATCTCTCCCCTCGTCGACGCCTTCCGCATCTAGCTCCCCTTTGAACGATGAAGAAGAGGCAGTGTTCTTTCGTGCAGAACGCAACCATATTACCTCGCAACGACAACGGACTGGCACCATACCTCTATCCACCTCACATCCCCAGTACCATGACGCCTGCTTCGTATGTCACAGACTGGGCCATATACGTATCCACTGTCCCGTATACCAGTGTCCCACGTGCTTCCGCTGGGCACCCGGTCACATTCAAGGTCGTTGCCCACTTAGGCGTGGGCAGAGACATACAACCACGCCACCTGTTGCGCCCTCTTCCCGTTCCCGCCGATCAACGAATACCAATCGAGCTGCTCGACGCCCCCCTCCACTCTATACCCGTATCTCGGGTGAGACTTATTCACGCGACGACGACGACGCCACTCTCTATGACGGAGATGATCCGACCGACGATGTCGGATATGCAAACATGACCGGTTCTCCTGGACATTACGGGTTAAACATTTGACTAGTTTTTATCTTCGTCGATGACTTGATTCTAATACGGGGGTAATGTTACGATCATTCATTCTTTCCTTTCTCATTACCTTGTACTAAGTCCTAGTCGCTGGTTCGAGTCCTGCCTAGGCCTCTTATTTCTTGCTTGCTTTAGTCAGCGGATGTTCTTCGATGTTCTTTCACATTCCATACTTCGTCATCGCTGACTCGTACTCTTACCAAGCATGACTCATTCCTATTCGTCATAGCTTGTTCTTACACATTCCAACCGGTTCCATGCCTACCCTTAACTCGTTTCTCTACTTATATAAACCCTCGAGTTTCTCCTGTAACCTTAACTTAGACCTACGCAATCTAGCTTGGTCATTCCTTGCTTCCTGTGAACCCTCTGAGAGTCACCGTCCCACTCTTGAACGGACGCTAGGCCTTAACGTGGACATCCCATCGTTAGGCTACCTTTGAAACCCTTGCTTTGACTAGGCTTTTGTGTCTACGCTTTGACCTACCCGGCACAAGCGTAACATCAAGCTCATTTCCATGGGCACTTTACTCCAAGATCAAGACATCTCTCTACGGTCCGCTGGCAACGGAACACTGATAGATTTTTGGCATGCCCGTAAAAAGGCTACCATTCTTCAGTTCCATTCACATCCTGGCTCCACAATGTATTTTATACGCGCCGATGTGGTCAAGACCAAAAAAAATTTCAACTGTGAAGTTATATGCGACAGACTATGATGTTTTACATCGTCGCTTAGGACATGCTTCCAAAGATGTCATTCGCGCAGCGAAGAAGCACCTCAATGATTTCCCTGCGGTTGAAATACCAGCGGATGATCATGTTTGTCCTGGCTGTGAACTAGGCAAACAACCTAATCGTGCATTCCCGCCTACTCAATGACGTGCTACTGAACCGTTTGAACTTGTTCAGTCGGATCTCAAGTCGTTTGAAACGGAATCGTACTATAGGAACAAATACATCATCGTTTTTTATGATGATTTTACTTCAATGTCTTGGATCAAGCCGTTGCGAAACAAAAATGACGCACTGCCTGCTACTCGACAATTTATTAAAATGGTCCAAACGCAATGGAAAAGCCAAGTAAAAGGCTGGATGTCCGATGCTGGAGGAGAATACAAGTCTAAGGCTTTTGACGAAATGCTTCGAAATGAAGGAATTCTCATATATCAAAGTGCCCCACACACTCCTCAGCAGAACGGCAGAGCTGAACGGCATATCCGTACGCTCATGGACAAGGCACAAGCGATGCGTCTTCACGCTTGCTTACCATCATCATTCTGGGAATTCGCAGTTCAACATGCTCGGTATCTCCATAACAGAATCCCTAACAGGAGACTGAACTGGAAAACACCACTAGAGCTACTAACTGGCGAACTTTCATCTCTCAATCACGTTCGCGTATTCGGATGTGGTGCCTATGTGCATCTTCCCGAAGACACTCGTGGTGGAAAGTTGCAACCAAAATCACAGCTAATGGTTTATCTGGGAGTTTCTCCTACGAACGAAGCCAATATGCAATTTTTGCGACCTAATAATTCCATCCACACGTCTGCACACGCAGTTTTTGATGAGAATTTATTCCCCAAGTGCCCAAATTCAAAACCTCATCGTGCTGTATCCCTACCGAGACGAAGACGTCATCATCAAGAAGATGGAGACGCTAATCAAGAGGATGGAGACACTAATCATCCTGATAGTGATCCAGAGGATGAGAACCCCCGTCGCCCAGAGCAACCACGGGTTCCACCCCCTCAACGGCCTGAGGAAATACCCCGCGATGATGAATCAGCGGATGATGACGAAGAAGAAGCAGAAATTCCTCCTGCACCAGTCACACCCCCTCGTCGTGTACCGACGAACAATGCTCCACCAGCATTACCACCTAAAAGCGACCGTACAAGTCGCAGAGAGCGCCCACAACGTGATCGCAAGATCCCGCTTCGACCTGGAAATGTCTATGGCGAACGCGAACATCCCACTAAAACCGTAAAGGAAGTGGAACGTCTCTCACGCTGGAAGGAACTCACTGGAGAATCATCCTCCAAAGTACCAAATATTCCCGGTGGTTTACCATCAACTCCTGAGCCACCCGCTCCTGAAACAGCATCAGCTGAGGACTCAGAAACGGAGATTGAACGACTAACCCGGGAAGGGGGAGTAAACTTGGCACGTTATCTATGTGCTAAAGCTATCAATGACACAGAGGAAAAACCCAATCACCGTGAATGGTCTTTCAGAGACATTCAGCGATTACCATCCGACGAACAGAAGCTTTGGCGTGAAGCATGCATGAAAGAATTGCAAATGCTCAAGGAACGCAAAGTGTATGAAGTAGTCGACAGACCTAAAAATCGGAAAGTCATTAAAAACCGATGGGTCTTTGACGTCAAAACCGACGGTCGTAAACGCGCCAGATTGGTTGCGAAGGGATTTTCCCAGATCGAAGGAATTGATTACGATGAGATCTTCTCTCCAGTTGTCCGATTTGAGACAGTGCGAATGATGCTTGCACTCGCCGCTCTAGAAGATTGGCACATCACTGGACTAGACGTGCGTTCCGCATATCTATATGGTCCACTGGAAGAAGAAATCTATATGGAATTTCCAGAAGGTTTTGCCACACCTGAGTTAGCTGGCAAAGTTCTTAAACTTCGACGCACACTATACGGCCTTAAACAAGCTGGTATTACATGGTGGCGCGAATTAAAGAAGTCTATGGAGGAACTAGGCTTTAAACAGATTTACTCAGACGCAGGCATTTATGTCTACACACGCGGCAAAGTTTATGTCGTTGTTTATGTGGATGACACCTTCTTTTGCAGTCCCAACAAGCTTGAGATTGATCAACTCAAAGCAAAGTTTATGAAACGATGGGAATGCCGCGATCTCGGTGAGACAAATGAATTTCTCCGCATGAGAATTTGTCGAGACCGATCCAAACGCTTGATCTTTGTTGATCAATGCGATTACCTTGATAAGGTGGTTGAACGTTGCGGTATGCAAGATGCAAAACCAGCACGCACCCCTTTGCCTCAGGGATATTATCCGATCAAAAACACACAAGATGTTGACCCTGTGTTACGGACACGTTTCCAAGTGGTCATCGGATCCCTACTCTATATCATGCTCGGCACACGCCCGGACATAGCCTACGCAGTTACTCAACTTGCGAGACAATCGGCAAATCCGACTCAAGAGCATTCTGATAAAGCACTCTATATCGTGAAGTACCTAAAGGGAACACGAGACTATGCTCTCGTATACGATGGAAAGAGTGGTTCTGGTTTAATCGGACTCTCTGACTCAGATCTCAGAGCTGATCCAGAACGTTCACGCTCGCAGACAGGATACTTCCTGAAACTCGCGAATGCAGCTTTCATGTGGAATTCGCATCTCCAGAAGAATACAGCGAACAGCACCACTGAAGCTGAGTACATTGCTTTGTCTAATTGCTGCAACCAAATCATTGGTGTAAAGCAAATGCTGAGTGAATTGGGATATAATCTCAAACCCGTTCCTCTCTGTGGCGACAATCAGGGATCGATATTTTTATCACAAAATCCTGTCAACCAGAAAAAGCATAGACACATACGTATTGCTTATCACACAATTCGTGATGCAATCGAGGAAAAGCACGTTGAACTTTTCTACATCGAAGGAAATGAAAACCCTGCAGATATCTTTACAAAGAATCTGGGTTATATCAAATTCGAGAAGTTCCGTTCACTCCTTGGTCTAGTGATACATCGCGCCGATTAGTTTGTGCGCATGAATATACATTCTTACTATGCTCGCATATACTAGCGTACACTAAGCATGGGGGAGTGTTGAACGTATTACGCTCATAGTGTATAGTTCACTACGTTTCCATAAACGATAGTTGATTAGGTAATCACCACTGTACACTTATATATTCAAACTCAGTCGATCTGAGTTAATACAACTCTTTAACCACAACCACAACGTTGCAATCAGGTGAGCGAGCACAAACTCCCTTTGTGTCTACGCAGTATGCTGCTCTGGTAGTCCATAGCCTTATGGCTTAGGATGACACCAGTTCAACATGGATGCCATTTTAGGGCCATAGGGGAGAGCTGAGTGGGGTAGTCCGGTCTCACAGACCAATTTCCCTCTACAAGATTGGTCTGTAAGACCGTGGGAGCCTCAAAAAAGTGCTGCCAAGGGTGAAAAAAGGACGGTAAAAAGCGATTAGTTATGGACTATCGTTACGTAAATGAGGGAACTGTCAAGAATGCTTACCCTCTTCCCCTCATTTCTGGACTTATCGACCAGCTCAAAGGAGCTGATATGTTTACTAAAATGGACCTACGTTGGGGCTACAATAATGTTAGAATAAAAGAAGGTGACGAATGGAAAGCGGCTTTCGTTACTCCATTCGGCGCTTATGAACCAGTCGTTATGTATTTCGGACTTACCAATTCTCCACCTACATTTCAACAGATGAGGAACGATCTGTTTAGCGATCTACACGGAGTTTTGATTATTTATATTGACGATCTCATGATCTTTACATTCGGAAAAACTAAGGCACAGCACTTAGAAATAGTTAAAACTGTATTGCAACGTCTCAGAGAGAACGATCTTTACGTAAAACCAGAAAAGTGTAGTTTTGCTGTGGATTCCGTAGATTTCCTGGGAATGGTTATCTCCCAGAAAGGCGTAGAGATGGACACTTCGAAGGTGCAGGCTATTTTGGATTGGCCAGCGCCAACTCGGTTGAAGGGTGTTCAGTCCTTTTTAGGATTGGCTAACTTCTATCGACACTTCATTCAGAGCTTCGCTGACTTTGCTCGTCCCTTGAATGACCTTACCAAAAAGGACACACCATACCGGTGGAGACCAGAGCAACAGCAAGCTTTTGACAAGCTGAAGCAGCAATTCACAACCGCTCCGCTTTTAGCATATCCTGACCGCTCTAAAGAAGTCAGAGTGGAAACGGATGCTAGTGATATTGCAACGGGAGCTGTGCTCTCACATCAGGAAAAACCCTGTATGTCATAGCCAGTCATTTGTAGTCATATGTGCATCTATGACTTATTTGTGCACTTTTGTAAACAAATGGAACAATTTATGTACATATGGATCTTTTTTGAATTGACATTGTAGCATCTACAACTACTAGTACAACATCTGATAGGAATACTTACTAGACCAATTATTCAAAAGGAAGGTAGAACAAGTGTCTAAAACAATATCACCAGTCCAATCGGGAGAACGCTCATCATCAGTAAAATGCGGAATTAGTTGACAACTCTGCCTAATGGTTTTGAGAGGGATAATGTCACCGGGAATGGTAGGAGCCAAGTTTGAGATATTTGGAGGAAGAGAAGGTTTAGTAACTCTATACATGTTGTGGAACTTGCCTGGTGACGCCGAATGCTTATACCACTCTACGTATGCCAATGGTTCTTTTGGCCAGGTATCAGGCGCCTGAGTCAAAAGAGAAAGGGAGGAGGGAAGTTTGAAAATAACTCGCAAACATCCTATTCGCATTCCTTTGAAAGCAAGATGTCAGATTGTTGGGTAAAAATTCAAAACAGATACTATACTTACCTTGCAAACCTGTAGTCTCTGCATCGCTGGTATAAGCCACGACAACGGTATCAAACCTGCCTGGCTTGGCTTTGATGGAATCTATCCCCTCTGTACCATCAACGTCGTTACCGAGTACGTCGAGAGCGAACTTGCAGGTATGCCAAATGTCCAGTTTGTCGAATGGAAGATGGGCAAATGGAATGTTGCGGCGGGGAAGAGCTTCATCAGCGGGTAGAAGGGAGTTGAGATAGGTTCGAAGATGATGAGGGAATGAGGGAGTGTGATGGTTCTTTTGGATGCTATTGATAGTTTGGCCTGGGACGGCTGGCTGACGAGCGATCACCACGCCAGCTCCAGAAGTTTTTGGATTGAGTGGTTCCTCCCGATCATTCTGAAGGTCGTCTTGAGTCCTGTATTCGACGTAGCCCTGGAAAAGACTGATTTTCTCTTGTCACTCCAGCCACCAGGTCATTTGTGGAACTTCATTTCTGAAGTTGGAGGCTCGCCAGCCTTCCTTGGCCATGTCTATATGGAAGCGCTTGAAAGCTTCCGTGTTGTAGTTGTCCGTGGTTCTGAAGTATCGAATAGAGTCGGCGTAATGCACGAGAGAATGGAACTTGGGGATATTGAAATGTTCTCGGATGCCCAGCCCATTTTCCCCAGTGAGGAAAATCTCTTTATTCTCGTGGAAGAGACTGAGCGATTCCTCCATCCATTGGAGGGAATCATCGTCGTGGGTGGGGTATTGGGCTATGTATATGAAGTCGAGGAGGGCGCGGTAGGAGGTGATGACCTGGGAGGGGACTTTACCGCCCAGGACGCCCAAGAGAATGCGGGCCATGTCCTTTCTTTCTTTGCCGGCGATTTGAGACAGTTTGGACCACCCATTGGTAAAGTGACGAACACCGAAACAAGGAGGGAGAGTGCGGATTCGAGAATCGAGCTCCTTGGTGTCCATGAGACTGGTGCACCAGGAGGTGAGGTACTTGACAATCCCATGGTATAGTTGGTGGAGAACGTCGGGCGTAATGGAAAGATGAATATCGCAGAGAGGGAATCCGACCCAGAAAGGTCGACTGACCCCACCAGACAGCAGCGCAGCTTTGCAAAGGTCCAGGTAATTGGAATTGGATGTGGCCTGTGCCATGGCGTTCCTTATGGTATCGGCAGTAGATTTCTGAGTGCGAGGTGGTCCAGGAACTCTCTCTTCCAGCTCATCCTCTGTGACGATACACTTGGCGCATGTCCCGTACTTGGCGCAGGTCACCAGACACTGCTCGGGATAGTCGGCGACGTACACAGCGAGGATTGGATGAACTCGCCTGACTTTCCCATCTCCTCCCGCTATCTCCACTCCTTTCTTCCCTGCCTCTATCAGTGGCTCCAATATCAACCTCATCGACTCATGGAATAGCTGTTGAACGCGCGCCGACTGTTCTTTCTTTGTCAAGTCCTTGCCGACAATCTTGCTGATGGAGAGATAGCCGATGAGGATGCATGCATTTTCGCTAGGCTTGCGTCGAAGGGTGCGAGGAATGTTGCCCAGCGTCAGATACACCGGATATGCCATTTTCCCCCCAGAAAACTGCGTAAGCTGTGTCTTATCGGTTGAGATGATGACGGGGGCAACGCAGGAGTGCTCAGGTAACCGTTTCTGAGACAACTGTCAGTGACGGGGAAAACTGATGCGGATTAGACTTACCTGGACTGCTGCCCACCAATCCCTGGTCCACATCTCATGGTATATTCTCTTCTTCTTGGACAAGTTAGTAAAAATCTGTTTAGGCCTGTAGACGATGTCCTTCGCATGTGCTGGATTTCCCAATAAAGTCTTGACCGCATTGATGATGTCCCGATAGTGTATCGTGTGTCTGGCCTCAGGATCAGATTGATACCATAGCTCGCGAGTGGTCCATTTGACACGAGGCGGAATCTCGTCCACTATCTTGTGCAACTTCCTGGTGTTATGGAATGAGAGACCCAGACTTTTCACAACCTATCCGTCTGAGTCAGTTATTGTTGATCCAATGACTTGTGGCCCACCCCTTCTTGAACTGCCCATCGAGCGATCCTCCAGTCCAGCTCAGAGGCGAATGGTGTAAACTTGGCAGCATCCGAGTCGCCAGGGCCCTCATCCATCAGGGCGTCTCCGTCAGCATCTTTCTTTCCAAACAATTTCCGCCACTTCTCATGCAACGTCTCGTCCATTCGGATCACGGTCCCCGCACGAGAAAATAGGTCTTCTTCGAAACGTTCATCTATTTCCTCTGTTTGTCGTTGGTTGGAAGCTCTGAGTCGCTGTCCAAGTCCAAGGGGACCAACTCATAGAGCTGGTCATGGAAATCCTCTATAATCTCCCTCGGGTTTTTTTTGCCAGTCAGCAGCTTGATGGGGGAGAACTCGAACTGGGCGATCTACCTCCACCTCCTCGGTCTGCAGTTCTTCGTCTGCTAGGCTACCTAGTGCAGCCGTTTTACCTTTCTTGTATTCTCTACAGCGCCGGGCTGAGCTCATGTGGGCTAACAAGCCCTGAGTGGTCTTGAGGCGTTTGGAACATACCGGACAGGTATATGGGTCTTCTTTAACATTGAGAGCATTGAGAAGAGTCTGCATCGTGGTCTCTGGTAAAAAAAGATGTAAGATCAGTGATGTGCGCCCGGACCTGGGGAAATGTGAGAGTCATAAAACGGCGACAAAAAAGGACACCTGCGGCTGGCCAGGACCTGACAAAGCTGAGCCCAAATGACAAGAAAATTAATGAGTCCTTGATTCCATAGTGATGTCTGTAGCGAACACGGTTCCACACTACCGAGGATATAACGACGAGTCACGACCCAGTCAATCCAATGAACAACGATAAACTGAAAGGATAAAGAAGGCATAAGAGACCGTGAAAATGAACATCAAAGGAACTGGAGTCTGGAGCCAATACTCTTTATTTTCCTCCCGACGGCCCAGCTCCCTTCGTCTGGTCACTACGACTTCGCTTCGTATTGCCTCTGCCCGATGGCGGTTCCAAAGTACGCTTCAAAGTACTACATGCCTCCGTCTTCGTCTTCGAGGTTAGCTGTGAGTGGCGTTGAGGGCCAGCCGGAAGGCTTATGACCTCAGTGAAGTAGCCATTGTACTCCTTGCGAGCCGTTGTCTCTTCCGCATTGTGCGGGCGATCGTGGTGAGCACTTTGGGCCTGGTACATCTGGTACAAAATGTCCATGAATTTCTTGTGGGTAATGAGATCCTCAGGCGTTGATTTTGTGGGTTGGAAATAAGCCCAGAGTTTCTTCATTCCTTCAACAAACTCAGGGCCACCGGGTCCTTCGGCGAAGTAGGGGCTGATAGGATTAATGACCGTATCCTCATTGGCCAGTTTTCTCCATTCGTGAACACCCACGGCAGTGAGCTGGAGTGATTCTGAGTCTACCGCCCACGTAGGAACTGCAACACTGCGACTATCTTGACCGTAGAGACAGGGAGCCTGAAAAGGTTCCTTTGAGGGCTTATTGGTTGTATGGTTTATAGCCTGAGGTGGCATACTCATGTCGGTGGCAGTGGTCATGGTGGTTGTGGTGGACGCAGTGGTGGCGGCGGTGGCGGCGGTGGCAGAGGTGGTGGTGGGCGCAGAGGTGGTGGTAGACGCAGAGGTGGTGGCAGGAGTCAACTTGAAGGGAGTAGAACCCCATGCCCTTTTCTTCCCATAGGGGCCAGATATATTGACGCATAGCTCCCACAAGACCCAAAAAAAGGATTCCAGATCGTGCTGCACTTGGTGCTTCACTGTAGCCTCGGACTTCATAACTCGAGCAAAAAGGAGCGAAGTTGCCATGTAGGGATAGGTACCCTGGAAATACGCTGAGTGAGATCAAGGGCTTGGATCAGGAGATCTCACCATCACAAAGCCTTCTTTTCCCTGCCTGTTCTCCCCTCCGCCACTCTGCTTGGATACATCCTGTCCAGACCCCCAATCGCCCATCATACCGGGGCGCCGAAGGTATTCCCCATTTTCTTTCCACTCAGGCACTGCATGAGCAGGAAGTGCAGCAACCCGGATCCAAATATTGCCCCTGCTGACGTCGCAATGAAGAATATTTTTTCACAAGCCATTATAGCGACCTGTATTTAGGAGTTAGTGCCTCTTCCGCCAGCAATGGTATGAACACCTTACCGACGAGAGCGCCCATGAAAGCTAATAAAAACTCCCGACGACAAGAAAAGTGCTCGATCAGAATGCCACAGGTGCGGGACACAACGAGGATGTGCGAGCGTGATTCTACTTGCAATGGACTTCCGTCCTCTGTCCAAAATCTTTGTGCAATATGGGAAGTCATGTCGAGTTTGTCAGGCGGCCTCTCGTATGTCCGGTCACCATCGGGATAGGGAGGCTGGGGGTTTGGATATTGAATTTGCTGCCATTCACATGTGATAGGAATGCCGGGAAGATGAATTTGGTTGTCCCATTCGTGAGCTACTGGTAGACAGTCCCGGAAAATCCCGTATTTATCCTCAGGACCAAAAATCGCTTTCTCGTCCTCAGGAATGTCCACAGGAATGCGAGTGTTGAGCAGGTGATTAATGTCAATGTCGTCTAGCCAGTCAGCTAGAGGCCAACACTCCTTCAACATGGCTTGTTGTTGCGTAATTTGCTGGCCAATGTCAAATTTGCCCTCGCAAAGGGTCACAACTGTGCCCTTGCCTTCCATGCCTTGGGCTTGGAAGATCGGGCGAATAGTGGCCAATGTGAGCCCCTCAAGCCCGTCTAGGACCTCAGCATCGACGTCTGTATCAGAAGGATTTGGGAGTGGGGCATCCCGCTCAGCAACGCAGGGTAGAGGTATGGTCACGGTATGCTGTGGTGTGGGGGATGCTACGTTGTATCGACGATTGAACCCCATCCATATATCTGTTCCGTGTGAGTCGGCAGCACTAATGGTAAGCAAGATGTGGATGAAAAGGAGAGGCTCCTCATGGATATTGAAAGGTTTGGTGAATATGGTGCATCCGCGAATGAAGCAAGCAACTGTTAAGTCGCTTCCACAAAGCGACATGCCGACGTAGAAGCGACGGCCAAATTGGCCTGGTGTTGCCAGGCCGGCGATTTCCATCAGCTGCGAGAGCGCGGACTGTTGAAGAGTAGTGCTGGAGGCGTATTTGACCTCGCAGTACGACAAAATGCAGGCAGCAGGAGCGTAGGTGGTGTTCCCAAAGAATCGGTGCACAAGCACAACATCGGGTTTTCTGTTCTCGCTGTTTACAGCTTGAGAATGACTTCGCCATTGGAAATCACTCTTGCGGACTTCATTGTTTGCCCGGAGTGCAGCAGCAATGATCTGACCGGACTATCAGCTTTCAGTGATTTCCTGGTATCTGGCAGTCTCACATTATTAAAGGCCTCCGCGTCCACTGTTTCACTACCCGGAGTCCCTGAGTCCAACTTTGTCCAACGTGTCATATATAGGGATTTCTTTTGGCAAACAGCGAGGACGCGCTGAAGGGCCAAGGATGGTACCTCACCCTGGCGCCAATATGGCTCAGGGAGAGCGACGTAAGGGAAGACACTGAGGGGTTGTATGTTGAGGTTGGCCACTGGGCCCCTCACTTCTGTTGAACGTAGCGTACATTCTTAGTATAGAAGGTAGTTACTACTGTTGAGAGGGTTCCAATGAGGAACTACTTCTGGTGACTTACCTAGCGGTGAGGTTGTTGGGTAACGTCGAACGTTGTTGTTACAAGTCAAGTTGTATTGGAACTCAGATCGACTGAGTCCGAATGTGATATAGAACAAGCGTGGTAACTACCTTCTATACTAAGAATGTACGCTACGTTCAACACTCCCCCTTGCTAAGTGTACGGAGACACGTAAGCATAAATGAGGACTTCCGCATGATAAGTATCAGCGAGATCAACTGGTGTAGAATACCAGACCGAGTTCGGAGCGGAACTTCTCGAATTTGACATGTCCGAGGTTCTTTGTCAACATATCCGCTGGATTGTCAGTTCCAGGGATGTAGAAGAGTTCTACTTCTTTCCACTTCATTACGGCGTCACGTATAAAGAAGTACCGTAGTGGAATATGTTTATTACGCTTCTCGGTAACGGGATTTTCACCCATAAATAGTGATCCTTGGTTGTCACCACAGACCGGTATAGCTTTTAGCTTATAACCTAGTTCTGAGAACATGTGGTGTATCCAGGATACTTGTCGTGTGCAATCACTCAATGCCATATACTCAGCTTCTGTAGAGTTGAGGGCGGTAGAGCTCTGCAAGTGTGAATTCCAAAGGAAAGCACCGTCCGCGAGTTTCAGGAAAAACCCTGTCTGCGAGTGTCTTGTGATGGGGTCTTGGCCCCAATCAGAGTCGGTACAGGCATAAATGCCGTTGCCAGATGCACCATTAAAGGTAAGGGAGTACTGTCGAGTACCGACTAGGTATCGACATACGTACAGAGCCCTATCCAAGTGCTCCTTAGTAGGATTGGCGGATTGCCTTGCCAGTTGGGTAACTGCGTAGGCGATGTCTGGGCGTGTGCCTAACATCAAGTATAGTAACGAGCCTATCACCGTTTGAAAGCGCGTCCGCAATTCGAAGTTAACGGGGCAACATTCTTCTCTGGGTAATAACCCTGAGGAAGTGGAGTGGGTGCAGCTTTAGCATTCGTCATGCCGAAGCGTTCAAGCACCTTGTCGAGGTATTTGCACTGATCAATGTGCAGCTTTTTGCCTTCTCGACGAAGATTCATCCCAAGGAACTCTTTAGGTTCCCCGAGGTCTCGACATTCCCATGTCTTCATGAATGTGGCCTTTAGCTTGTCTACGACAGCTTTGTTAGGTCCACAGAAGAGGGCGTCATCAACGTAAACAATCGCAATGACGATATCATTTCCATTGCGGTATATGAACAGGCCGGCGTCAGTCTTGAGCCTTGTGAAGCCAAGTTCAGCCATAGACTTGTCTAACGTGCGCCACCAGGATAATCCTGCTTGTTTGAGGCCGTATATAGCACGTAGTAGTCTTAGGACTTTGCCTTTTTGTTCGGGTGGCGTAAAACCCTCAGGAAACTCCATGTAGAGTTCCTCTTCCAGTTTGCCGTATAGGTAGGCAGATCGTACGTCGAGACCGGTGATGTACCAGTTCTCAAGTGTAGAAAGGGCGAGCATACACCGCACCGTTTCGTATCGTACGACTGGGGAGAAGATCTGATCGTAGTCTACGCCTTCAACCTGTGAGAAGCCTTTGGCTACTAGGCGAGCGCGTTTACGACCGTCAGACTTGACGTCGAATACCCAGCGATTTTTAATGATCTTACGATCAGCTGGTCGATCTACAATCTCGTAAACCTTGCGATCTTTGAGCATCTGAAGCTCTGTTTCGCAGGCTTGTCGCCAGAGTTTTTGTTCCTCAGCAGGAAGTTTGAGTATATCACGGAATTTCCATTCGCGATAGTTGGGATTACTCATTTCATCCGGAATATAAGCACGAGAGCAAAGATAGTTAATCAATGCCTCTCCCCCTTCCCTGGTTATGCGTTCGATCTCGTCTTCCGAAGGATCAGAGTCGGGCATGGAACCTGGGATCGGTTGTTCACGCTGCGGTTCTCGTGATGATTCACCGTGTCCAATAAGTCTTTCCCAGCGAGATCTCTTCTCAATGTCCTTAATTTGTTGTAAAGGATGACGGTCTTCGCCATAGACGTTCCCAGGACGAGTAGGGGGTCGGCGTTCACGTTGAGATCGGCGAGGTGGGGCATCAGGTGGTCCAGCTGGTGGACGAGCAGATGGCGGTGTGACAGGAGGTGCAGGCGCAGGTGCCGGTGGGGTTTCCGGGCGTGCTGGTGCTGGCTGGGGATCAGGGGCGGGTCTAGCCGCATCAGACTGATCGTCAGAGGAGTCAGAGTCCGAAGACTCGCTTTCATCATCGGTGTGTCGATGTGTTTCAGTGGGTGGGTGACTTACGGGCCTGTGAGGGCGTGCACCGGAACACTTAGGAAACAAATGCTCATCAAAGATGGCATGTGCTGACGTGTGCATGGAGTTGTTGGGGCGCATGAAAATGTAGTTGCGCTCACTACCAGGGGCAACACCGAGATAAATCATCAATTGGGACTTAGGTTGTAGTTTCCCTTTCCTTGTTTCATCGGGAAGATGCACGTATGCACCACATCCGAATACTCTTAGGTGGGAGACGGAGGATTGTTCCCCTGTAAGTTTCTCCATAGGAGTCTTCCAGTTCAACCTAGCCATTGGTGTACGATTGTACACATGGGATGCATGCGTTAAAGCGAATTCCCAGTAAGAATCGGGTAGGCAAGCGTGTAAACGCATCGCCTGTGCTTTGTCCATTAATGTGCGGATTAAGCGTTCCGCACGCCCGTTCTGCTGATGTGCGTATGGGGCGGACTGTTGAATACGGATGCCTTCATCGCGCATGTATTCCGTGAATGCCTTGGAGGTATATTCGCCTCCGGCATCGGATTTCCAAGCCTTTACTTTGGCGTTGTACTGTGTGCGGACGAAAGCAATAAATTGTTTGACCATTTTAATGGTCTGGTCCTTGGTGCGGATAAGGGCGAGCCAGGACATCGATGTGAAGTCATCGTAGAATACGACCGCGTATTTAAACTTATGGTACGATTCTATCTCGAACGACTTGAGATCAGAGTGAATCAACTCAAATGGAGCGCTTGCGCGCGTCTCAGTATGAGGAAACGTCCTGTTAGGCTGTTTGCCGAGTTCGCAACCGGGACAAATGGGAGGATGGGACGGAATTTCAACGTCCGGGAAATCTTTAAGATGTTTGCGTGCGGCTTTTAGCACGTCACGCGAGGGATGACCGAGGCGGCGGTGTAGCAAGTCGTAGTCCACAGCGGCCATGCTTATAGGCTTGGCATGTGGTTTGACGGTTGGTGCTTTGATCCAGTACATGGTATCACGACCATGTGAGTGAAACGATAGAATGGTCTTTTTAATGCAGGTATCTTGAAATTCGATACCGTTCGGAACAGCTTTCAGTGTTAGACACTGATCTTTGAGCAATGTGCCCATCGATATAAGCTTGATGTTGCATGTGGGCATATATATGGTCGGCGATAACCGCACGGTGTTCCCATTGAACTCCACAATAACTGTGCCGATGCCAAGAATTGGCGCACGACCGTTCGCTGTCTGTGAGTACTCTGGCTTGGTAAAAGCATTGTACTCGGCGAAATCGTTGATATTATTTGTAAAATGGGCCGAAGCCCCTGAATCTAGCAGCCAAAGGTCTGCTGGTGTGTCATACACGTCGCTCTTTTGCTTGCCCTTATCGTTCTTCGAACAGTTATCACACAGTTGGAACGGGGTAGCAGTAGATTCATTTCTATCTACTACATCAGACATGTTACAATAAAATGCAATTTTCTGTGGCGAAGGCCGCACATCAGTGTCTGTGTAGAGAAAGAGCGGGAAAGGGACTTGCCAAACGTCAGCGGCGCCAAAGTCGAAGTACTGCGAGATGAACTCGTCAGGAGCTTCGTCGCCTAAGGAGACGGTGTCCTCGCCCTCCGCCTCATACTCCTCGTCGAGGGGCATGATGGACGTGATCTCCATCTCAGCATCTTCAATGGTTTCCTGTAGACGCTCTAAAAGAGAGCGGTCGGGAGTCTCGTGAATACGAGAGAAACCAGAAGGGCCAAAGTAGGCCGCACCGAGTTGGTGTTGGAGGGTCCTATGGTCATTGACCGGATAGGACATGGAGGCGCCATCCTTCTTATAGAAGGGCGAGCGCGGGAGAGAGACGGGGGCGTCGTAGTTGATGTGGCGGTTAGCCACAGGGTCAAGCGTACGGACGGTCTCGATAGTAGGCGTGACACCCAGCCGGTCCGCGAGGGATATGGCGTTCTGGGTGTGGGGAAAAGCGGGAGGACCGTATTGATGTGCGCCGGTGGTGTGCGCAAGAGTGCGAGGGTCGACGACGGGGGAAGTGAAGATGGTGGAGGCCGGGCTGAGCACCGGCGTGTTGGAGAAAGAGGAGAAGGCGAAGGACGCTGATGCGTCGTTCGCATTGGCGCGACGTTCGTCGCGCTTTTTCTTCCCCTTTTCCGAACGCTTACCTTCTCTGCGCTTCTTCTTCTTCTGCTCACCGTCCGGCTTCTGCGAAGCAGAAGACTCCTGTTGTTGATTAAACTTGGGGTCGTCCCCCTTCCGCTTAACGGCGGAGATCTGGTTTGCCTGCTGAGCAGGCTGCGCATTCTTCGGCGCACGACGGGAGATATGCTGCTGGTAGGCAGCGACGACGCGTTGTTCGATTTGCACCAGCGTGGGTGCAGCGACTGCGGGAGTGGCGGTGGTGACGACGGTTGGGACGGATCTCTCGTTGACTGATTTTACGACGTAGTCGGCGTAGGCGGGGAGCTTGGCCAACACGAACATCCGCTGGATGTTGTCTGGGATTGTGTACGTGAGGGTGTTCAGCTTCGCGAATGAGCTGTTGAGAGCGGCGAAGGTCTTCCCCAGATGATCTTCCTTGGGGAAGTTGATGGCGAGCATCTTCTGAACCTCAGAGTACGCGGCGGCGTCCGACATAGAGTCGTACTGCGTTTTGATTGCAGCCCAGAGCTGAACGGAGTTGGGGTGAGTAGCGATAGGGAACTGGCTGGCAACATGCGTTTCTAAGCGCATGCGTATGGAGCCGAGGACCTTGTCATCGTCGTCTTGCCACGCGTCGATCTGCGCCTGGGTTGCAGGCGGGACGTCAGTAGCGGCGGGCATAGCGCGCACCATTACTTTCTGCCACAAGCCTTGAGAGCGGATATAATCCTGCATCTCCTCGGCCCAACGCGTGTAGTTGGTACCGTTAAGGCGGGCGATTTCCTTGAGAGCGGAGGACATGGTGGAGTATCTAGTAGGGATGAGGCGTCAGCGTTGCCTTTAATCGAAGAGGAGAAAAGGGAGCGGGTGAGACCGCGTCAGCGTGAACGCTCAGAGCCCATATCCTAGGGGGACATAGTCTCCCCATGGGATTTGACTCATTGTGGTCATGTCCCTTCTGAGCGTGACCGCATCAGAGGGATGCCCGGCGGTAAAACCGCGCAGAGCGACCAAACGTTCTTGTTAGGCAAGAACACCAGAGTAGTCAGCGGCGCTTTCGCGCACAGCTGAGCTACTCAGGGCTCATAACCTGTTGAGAGGGTTCCAGTGAGGAACTACATCTGGTGCTTACCTAGCGGTGAGGTTGGTGAGTAACGTCGAACGTTGTGGTTACAAGTCAAGTTGTATTAGAACTCAGATCGACTGAGTCCGAATGTGATATAGAACAAGCGTGGTAACTACCTTCTATACTAAGAATGTACGCTACGTTCAACACCCCGGATGGCACTGGCGGTCACTCACAGCCGCGACCGAGCAACAAAACCAAGAATGCAATCGGCGAGTGTGAGCCAACCAGAACTCAGACCTGCAAGCACTGTTTCTCGACAGTGTGCATGGGTCGTTGGGGTGTTCAGAAGTGTCCCGTGTTTCAGCAGCGCGCGTTTCAGCCGGCAACCCCGGTGAGCACAAGCTCAACTGGTTCGTATTCAAGTTAGCAATCTTCTTCAATCCAAGCAGCCATTCATCATCGTGATTCCGGCAGGATAACCATCTACCACTTAGTAGTATGTATGAACTCCGTGATTGATTGTTCCTCGTGTCTCCACTACCAGTGTTTCCCTGTTTCTCGTTTTTTTTCATCATGTCTGAGTATGAGTATTTTCTTTCATTAATATATGTGGTTTTCCTTTGATCATTGCGAGCTCGTACAACTTTCTCTTCACCATCGTCATGCGCGCTGATGCGCGCCCTCTTGAATTAATTTTTCACCCTCGACCATACAAGTATAGGTCCAGTGCCATCGAGGCAAAATGACTGAGGAGAGATACTTGGTATGGTGCTCATCAGACTCGTGTCCCGAGAGCCTCAACTTGCTTCGTTTGTCTTGTTTCACAATGAAACATTGCTTCAGATGGTTTCGTAAATTCAAAAACAGAGGAAAGTTATGAATCAAGTTTTGTTTTACAACCAATTTCACTCGGAAACACTCGGAAATGCTACTGAACACTATCCACTGCTCCGAAACCACGACCATCCTCTACCAACTACTAATAGCTGTTATGATCTCTCACAACACAGCGGAGACTTTAGGCAACACTAAGCCTATGCGACGGATATGCTGAGTACTAAAGCTTAATGACGGTGAAGTCACAAATGGATTAGACTGGGGTCTGTGATAAGTACAGGGCTACTTATATACTATTGAGAAGTGCGCACAGACCAACAGCCGAATAAGGAAAACACAAAGGGAAAGATAGATAAGGTAAATGGAACAATGATAAGAAAAGGTACCAGGCACGGATTAGGGTCTAGGCCATGACATCATTGCTGACTCATCTAAGTCTGGACCTTTGTCACATGACCTGATTATGTAATAGTTTACGTAATGCTACAGGGACTACCGGAGCGGATTAAGATGAATCCGGCTTGACCCCTAAGTTGTAGACAAAGTCCAGAGTTCGAATACCGTTGTAGGCAAAAGTTTGAAAAGTTTTTAAATACTATAACACTATCCCCTCTCTAGGAATCGCATTCCAGGCGATTCGGCAACTTGCGTTCAAGAACCTCTGTCAGATTTTCGTATTTATGGAACAAGGCAGAGAAATTTCCCATGGTCATGTTGATTCGGCGTGGGGCGGACGGGTGCTTTTTGTGAAAAGCTTTGACAGCTTCGGGTGCATTTGACAAATGCGCTGCCTTTTCCCATGTACGGTCCGATATGTCCCAGCCTTTCCAATGAACCAGGTACTCTAACTGTCCTTGTTTAACCTGAGACTTTACTACGTAATCCACCTCGTACTCTTCTTCTCCTTCTTGGTTGACTATTACCGGATCCGGAAGATGGACCGGTTGCCCTTCCAACAGTTCTTTAGCCGGTTTGACCCGTTTGACATTCACCGTGGGATGGATATGCATAGAATTGGGCAAGTCTAATGTGACTGCATTGGGAAGAACCTTCGTGATCTGATAAGGTCTGATCCAGTTCTGCGTCATCTTGTTGGAAGGATAAGGTAACTTGAGGTTGTCCGTGGATAACATAACGAAATCTCCGATTTGGTAATCTGGAGCTTCGGACCGATGCTTGTCCGCTTGCTCTTTCATCCGGTTCTGAGTTTCTTCTAACGCCTGCTCTACTTCTTTGTGTGCCTTTCCACATTTCTCTAAGAATGTACCAGCTGGAGATGAATCGCCTTCGAATCCCATGCGTGGGAAGTAATTTTTTGTTATAGCGAAAGGAATCGTTCCGGTAGCAGTGGAAAGGGAGGAATTGTGATGGAACTGTGCTATCTTCAACCAATCAGCCCATTCCATTTGACGTTTAGCCACGTAAGCGCGGAGATACTGCTGGAGTTCTCGGTTCATACGCTCCGTTTGGCCATCGGTTTGGGGATGATAAGTGGTTGACAGCTTCTGTTCTATTCCTAGAAGGGTGCAAAGCTGCGAAGTAAATTCTGATGTGAATTGCGGTCCTCGATCTGAAACAATCGAAGAGGGAAGTCCGTGTCTACACCAAACATTGTCTCTAAATAAAATAGCTAGTTCTTTTGAAGAAATTGTCTTTTTACAAGCGATAAACTCGACTTCTTTAGAGAAGCGATCTACAATTACACAAATAGCATCAAAACCACGTGATTTGGGGAAACCCGTGGTAAAGTCTTTAGATATATCCTTCCATGGTTCTTTCAGAACTGGAAGGGGAATTAATTTGCCAGCTTGTGCAGTTGATTTTCCCTTCGTGAGGGCGCACGTCTGACAATGTTCTACGTATGTTTTAACGTCCTTTGTGACACCAGGCCACGAGAAATAACGAGTAATCAAATGTAAGGTACGTCCTTGGCCACCATGGCCACCAATAGGGGAATCATGAAGAATTGTAAGTAATTTAGTACGTAAGGAAATAGGAACGAAAACTTTGTTTTTGTCATTTTTAAATACTATAGACCCCTCGTCGAAAACGAAGCCATCTACCGTATCATTTTTTATTTTTTCTGATTCGTTTTGTATTTCGTCATAAATAGGTGAAGAAAGAGTAACCGTATTAATGAAAACAGTAGCAGGAAGTACAGTAATATTTTTGTTATGGTCGGGATCTGCCTCTCCGTGATCTTCTCGACGAGATAAAGCATCAGCCCTTCCATTTGTAGCACCCGGTTTATAAATAATCGAGTAATTATACTCTGAGAGCAACGCATTCCAGCGTGCTTGACGTGGGCTCAGAGTTTGGGGAGATTTCCAATATTCGAGATTTTTGTGATCAGTCCAAATCTCGAAATGTTCTCGACCCATTAGATAATGTCTCCATTCCTGCAAAGCCCGAATGACAGCTAGAAGCTCCTTGTCATAAACCGGGTAGTTCTTTTCGGCAGAACTAAAGGAATGGGAAATGAAGGCACAAGGCCTCCAGAGGCCATCATCGCATTTAACCGAGAGCACAGCTCCCGTTGCAATATCACTAGCGTCCGTTTCTACTCTGACTTCTTTAGAGCGGTCAGGATAGGCTAAAAGCGGAGCGGTAGTGAATTGCTGCTTCAGCTTGTCAAAAGCTTGCTGTTGCTCCGGTCCCCACCGATATGGTGTGTCCTTTTTGATAAGGTCATTCAAGGGACGAGCAATGTCAGCGAAACCCTGAATGAAGCGTCGATAGAAGTTAGCCAATCCCAAAAAGGACTGAACACCCTTCAACCGAGTTGGCGCCGGCCAGTCCAGAATAGCCTGCACCTTTGAATTGTCCATCTCTACGCCTTTCTGGGAGATGACCATTCCCAGGAAATCTACGGAATCCACCGCGAAGCTACACTATTCTGGTTTTACGTAAAGATTGTTCTCTCTGAGACGTTGCAATAGGGTTTTAACTATTTCTAAGTGCTCTGCTCTAGTCTTTCCGAACGTAAAGATCATGAGATCGTCGATATAAATAATGAGGACCCCATGAAGATCGCTAAATAGATCGTTCATCATTTGTTGGAATGTGGGGGGAGAGTTCGTAAGTCCAAAGTACATGACAACTGGTTCGTAAGCACCGAATGGAGTAACGAAAGCTGCTTTCCATTCGTCGCCTTCTTTTATTCTAACATTATTATAACCCCAACGTAGGTCCATTTTAGTAAACATATCAGCTCCTTTGAGCTGGTCGATAAGTCCAGAAATGAGGGGAAGAGGGTAAGCATTCTTGACAGTTCCCTCATTTACGTAATGATAGTCCATAACTAATCTCTTTTTACCGTCCTTTTTTGGAATAAAGAAAACAGGAGATGTCTGAGGGGATTTCGATGGACGAAGATATCCTTTCGATAACTCCTTATCGATAAACTTTTTAACGTCATCTAGTTCCTGTTCGGACATCGGAATCACCCGACCCTGTTTGGGAACAAAATCAGGCTTGAGATCTATTGCGTGGTCCCATGCCTTTCGGGTAGGCATACGCTCACTCTCTTGCTCTGAAAAGACGTCTAAGTATTCGTGGAGCTCTACTGGGACTTTCTCGGTGAGCCCCGCCTCAAACACTCGACGAATAGAAAAGGAACGATTTAAATGATAGTTGACTACTTTGCACTGATCCGTACAGCGTGTGAATCGTACTCGTTTGGCCACCCAATCAATTTCAGGGTTATGCCTCTCAAGCAAATCATAGCCGATGATCATATGATGAGTGCCAAGTACAGAAACAAAAGCGTCCATATGTTCAAAATGTCCATTGTATCCCAAAACAAGCGAAACCTTGTGAGTGACACCGCCTATCGCTCCCTCTGAGCCGTCGACGTTGTACACTGGAATAGGAAAAGGAAGTTCTTCCAGTGTCAAACCATGTCGCTCACAGAACGATTTATCTATGAAGGTTTCGGTTGCGCCGGAGTCCAATAGAGCGGCAAACTCCATTTTTTTCCATTGCTCCCCTTTGTCGACATAATGGTAATATTGAGATCCAGCTCGTTTTTCCGATTCTGATTCCTTACATGTATTTTTGATGGGATTTCTTTTTTCGAATAATTTACCTTAAGGGAATTAAGCACGAATTGTTTTACTTCTGTCGCCACGCCACTAAGGGACGCCCTTTCAGAAGAACAAGAAATTTTATTAAACGAAACATGAGGCCCGGTACTAATACAACCCTTTGGTAAACTAAGTCCGTGCCTTTGAGAACCCATCTCTCTCATCGGCTGCTTCCTTTTAAAGCCTCGGCTGCCTGTGCCTTAGCTTCTGACTCAATGCGGTCGCGCCAGTACGCTTCCGCTTCTTGGTTGGTATATGCCACTTGGTGCGACATGTAACTTGTGCTGGTGGACGGGCCAGCGGAGTAGGGGGAAAATTGGGGAGGGTAGGGTGCAGGGATGGTACCTGCGAAGGGCATCTGCCGGTTGTCAAACGGCAGGGAAGTCTCAACGTATTGTTGCGAATATGGATCCCACATAACCACTTGTCTCTGACGGGGACGGCGCGGTTTCGGGCAGGCGTTAGCAAAGTGACCAGGCTGATCACAATTGAAACAATTGCCGTGAACCGGTGGTCTTGGCATTTGCTGTGCCGACAGATCCATCGGGGCTCCACGACCAGGCTGTGTGCCTGTGGGAGTGAAACGGGGGGCCGCATACGAAGCGGGGGGACATGGGAGCGGGCGCGATGCGATTGGGTAACGAGGGGGGAGATATGGATACGAAGATGAAGGCCTAGGAGCAGGAACGGGTGCCTGACGAACTGGTGCACCACGTTCTACAACGATTCGTTCGAAGGTGCGACCTAGCTTTCGGTAGGTGTCGATCGTGTTGGTAAGGTTCTGCTCATCAACGTTGGTGTTGATTTGTGCCTGATAATAGATTTTGTAATCTATTGCCTTTTTCAGAAGCTCTTTGGCATGAGCATCTTCAATCTCCGATTCCCCTTTCAACAATTCAAACTCCTGGAGGAAGATGTCCACAGATTTCCCAGCCTGCTTCAATGCTTCCAATTTTCGAAGACTCTCATGAGCGAGAACGTCTATTTGAAAATGTGATTTGAGGAGATGTGAAAATATTGTCCACGTGGGCCATGCTAGTAGTCCCAGGGGTGCTCGAACAGGTTCCTCTGCTGGTTCGCCTTCTACTTCTAGTACTGGTGGCGGTGGTAGTAGTTCGTATCGAGACCATTTTTCTATTGTCATCTGGGCGAACCCAGCCGCTTGTCCTTCTAACCGTGAGAGTATGGCGAGGCATTGAACCTTGTTGTTTTTCCACATGTGGACGGACTGCCAGGCGTTAACCTGCGCCCACCACAAACGGAACTTGGTGCGGTCACCATCCCATTTCCCAGGGTCGGCAACCTTTTTGGACACAGAGTCCGAATTGTCTGAAACGAGCGCCTTCAGAGCGGCGGTGAGAGCAGCGATGGGATCAGCTGGATCTGCCATCGGAGTTTCGGGACGGGGAGTAGGGGGAGAGGAACTTTCGGATAAGGATGGAAAGTGACGTGGGGGCGATCTGTAACCTTGAGCTTGTGGTTCCTGATTGTATAGCTCTGCTGACATATATCCTTACTGAACCCTATCTTCCAAAGGTTCTCTGGGGATAACAGACACGAGGACGAAGGAAATATTTTTTCGAGCGGAGGTAATACCTGTGACGCTTATCAGAATCTTTGCAGACCTTCTGAGGAATTTTCCCAAGATCTGTTTGGATTTTGCACATGCACTACTCTCGAACTTCTATTTTCAAGCAGCAGCAAAGATCTATCGTAATACAAGATTTTTATTTATTGTTTTCTATTTTGTACCTCGGCGGTGCTGCCGGCTTACGTTTCCTACGTATGACTCAGCCAAGGGGGCGGCGACGCGCTTTTCCCTTGTCGTCCTTCGCAATTGGGCACGACCCCAACTCGGTCTTCGAACAAAAATACTATCGTACGGCGGATAACAGGAACGGGGCACTAAAGGCTGGCCCAAAAGAATAGAATAGCCAGATGGCGAATGCGTGACGTCAACGGGTGATCACGTGAACCCGGATCGTGTCTACAGTCAGAGGGTTGGCGCGTGAGCGGGCCCCAAGACGTCTCGAACGATCAAAAAGCCCCTAGTGCACTATGGGGAACAGCAACATTATCCAATTTATGACGGCGGACGGCCGTATATGCAGCAGTGGACGGAGTTGCGGTCTCCTGTGTGTCACGTACACAAACGGTCTTCTTGACCAACTCTTTAGCCCTAGAGTCCAGGCGGTGTGTTCAAGTCTAATCCAAGTGTTATGATCTCTCACAACACAGCGGGGACTTTAGGCAACACTAAGCCTATGCGAAGGATATGCTGAGTACTAAAGCTTAATGACGGTGAAGTCACAAATGGATTAGACTGGGGTCTGTGATAAGTACAGGGCTACTTATATACTATTGAGAAGTGCGCACAGACCAACAGCCGAATAAGGAAATCATAAAGGGAAAGATAGATAAGGTAAAGAGACGACAATAAGAAAAGGTACCAGGCACGGATAGGGTTTAGGCCATGACATCATTGCTGACTCATCTAAGTCTGGACCTTTGTCACATGACCTGATTATGTAATAGTTTACGTAATGCTACAGTGACTACCGGAGCGGATTAAGATGAATCCGGCTTGACCCTTAAGTTGTAGACAAAGTCCAGAGTTCGAATACCGTTGTAGGCAAAAGTTTGAAAAGTTTTTAAATACTATAACATTATCACATCATGTGACTTACTTACATAAGCTGGGTCTAGACCTTCGCTTACTGACTGATGACTCACTGCTCACTCGTCAGCATCAGTCAGCATTACTCATCATATGACTCACGCTTACTCATTCCGCAGTAGAGCTAGTTACGCCATTGGCTAGTAGTCAGTATGAGTCATACCTAGTCACCTACAATAAGGTTTAGCCACAACATGTACAAACATAGACAATAGTATATAAACCCGGGTCGACAAGCACTGGACTCCCCAGTCTTGTTCTCCTGGAGTTTCCTCATCGAACCTCGGCCAAGTTCATCGGCTCGCTATTGTCTAGTGTGAGTCTTAGCTCTTAGTTGAGTTGAGTCGTTTCATTAGAACAAGACTGATCTTTTCTTTTGTCTTAGCGTCTCGTCGCTACCACACGTTTTCTGTACGCCACTTCAACCGTTGATCACAAGTGGGTACCGCGCTGCTTGTTCGCGCCTCATCATTGCTGACCTTACTTCTGAATAAGTGTTGAGCAACCCCGCTGCATCTCAGCGCGCTGCGTCCCCTGTCCCTTCTATCCAGTGGAATAGGACCCCCAACAAATCCTAGCCGACGCCTTTGGCGTTGAAGAATTATTCTACCGTGCCTCCTCCATCGAACGAGCCACAACCCCGCTCGCATAGCCCGTCAATTGGTCAAGCATCGAGCAGGATATTCTTGCTCTTCAACACAGATTCCCCCTTGGAATCTCTGGTCGTATGAAAAGTTTCCGTAGCACTATCTATCACCAGCTTATATCCCCGTCAGGAGAGTTGGCGATTCGAGAGAACATTAATGATCGGGTACGTCAACACCGATAAAGCGACAGGGCAGCTAGAGGTATCTCAGAGAAAGCCGGTATATGTATTAAGGAGAGATTACCAACCCCGGCTCCTACTCGTCGCACTCGCCGTCCTAAGCCTCTTGTTCCCCTTAGGAAGCTTCGCCCAGCTCAGCTTGTGGGCCTTCCTATTACTTTCATACCTCATCTCAGGCCACGAAATACTCTCAAAAGACCGTTGCGTTACCTTTAACTTCATCTACATCCTTGTATCACACAGAAATCGTGTTGTAACCCCTATTATATCACAAGCAGAAGAGGAAGATGATAGGGAATCAGTACCAGGATTAGTAGACTCAGATGGCGGAGAAGAAGGTGGTCTAAGAGAAACAAACGTGCCAGGAGTAACACTGTACTACCCCGCACCTTATTCTATCAGAAGAAGCATTCCACCACCACCTTACAAAAGAGACACTCCCGCTTCATTGTCAGGAGAAACACTTGAAGGATCTCAGGAGATTTGAATAAAATCTAGTTTTACCTCTTCCATTCTAGTGCATCAAGAATGTCAGTTCTCGCTCCAGACTTAGCAGCTGCCTTAACAGGCATTCTCGGACATCGTGACGCGTCCATACGAGACCTTGGAACACAGTTGAGACTCACGTTAGAAACGATGACGGATCAACTCACTAACGCTCAGACCGTAAACCAAAACCTAAACAATAATATCTTGCAGCTCGAAGCTCAAGTACAAGCTATTCAACTACCCGGTGTACTACCACCTGCTCATCCTCCAGCGGTCGGACCTAACAGACCTAAGCTATCCAAAATCGTTAAAGATCCAGGAGATTATGACGGATCCAGAGGAAAGAAGTTCGAAGAATGGTGGATGAGAGTCCGCGCATGGTTAGATGAAAACGACACCGTGTTAACCGGAATGACGGCGATCAGAGCTATCCTTAGTCGAATGACAGGAGGAGACGCCGCCACTTTCTCACGAGCCATGATGTCAGACATCTTGGAAAATGGAACTACCTATACTTCCGCCAAATTCCATAAATGGATCACGGATCAATTCCGTTCGGGTAATGAAGTGGAATATCATCACAACCAAATCAAGAATCTGAAACAAGACAAGATGTCTATGAAGAAATTTCTCACCACATTCCAGACTCATCGCCTCATGGACGATTGGAATGATGCACAACACATTGAGTTACTAGAACTGAATGCAGATCCAGAGATCACCCATCGAATCTTCATGGATAAAGGATGCTTCGGAGACTATGCCAAATACGTCGACGAGTTACGCCTTCTTGCTGGAAGGAAACAGCTTATCGCAATGATCAAAACAGAAACCGCAGGGGAAACCCCACAATACAAATATACCAGCACAGGCACACAACCGGGCTGAGGAGCCCCAATGGATATAGGTTCTGCAGAGATCGAAGAAGGAGAGATTGTGGAAGAAGAAGAAACACCATCTGTCGTGAAAGCAGCCACCAGCAATTTCAAAGAGAAGAAACAAGGAAATTGTTGGAACTGTGGGAAACCAGGACATCCGAAACAGCAATGTCCGGTTCCTAGCACCAAATGCAAAAACTGTGGCTGGTTACGAGGTGAACACAAACGTGCCTGCAAACTTCAGAAGAGACAGGTGAGAGAACTGTCTATCAAATCCAATGCTCTTGAAGGCCATTCATTCGACAAAATGAAGGCTTACTTCTATGATATGAAAGATATCGAGATGAAGGGAAAAGGCAAAGCGGCCTGAATGATCTGGGCAAACGGACTGCAACTAACTTGTTAGGAAAATCTGTAAACTATTCACACAGTCAAACATCAGGAAAAAATCTCTGTTCCCTATATCACTCTTTGATGATATATAGAGATATTTGATGATATATGTTACTATATGTGTCATATGGATCCAATGGCCAGAATGCAAAAGTCCCCTGTAAAATAGCACAAAATAGCACACAAAAAGTGCCATATAGCATTATATAGTACCATATAGTAGGTGTTTTAACAGGACCAATGAATGGCCTATGCTCAGCCTTGGCTTTTTGTGTCAGATATGCACATGTGCACACATAGTGCTATCTGGAAATGTCCAAATGTAATCTGGGACTTTTCCTTTTGTCACCATTCTTCACTCTTGGTACTCATTTGGGGGAAACATGATTCATTTGCATTTATTGACCACTATCTACTACAGATCATGTACTACATCTACTAACTGCTATCAAGCAAGGTACAGCTGTTGATATGATGAGAGAAGAAGCAGAGATGGTGAGGGAATGAGCTTACTTGTGGTGCTGGACAAACCCAGGGAGCAAGGTACAGCTGTTGATGGTGATGAGAGAGGAATCAGAGATGGTGGGGGAATGAGCTTACCTACAAGGTGTCTAGTGATGGACGGGCCTGGCTTGGCCTGAAAGCCAGGGCTTGGGCCTGGCTTCAAGGGGCCTGGGCTTCAAAAAATCTGAAGCCAAGCCCTATGTATAGGCCTGGGCTTGGCCTGGGCCTGGCTTGGGCCTAGGCCAGGGCCTGGTTGTAAAAATGGTAGTAGATCATGTATTTTGATATCTATTCTACTAGTACTTGGCCACTACTCTTCATCTGAGTCTGAAAGATCTAAAATCCAGTCTAAATTCTCTTTGGCTTGAGTTTCAGCCTCAGCATCAACCTCATTCCCATCCTCCAAGCTTAGCTCATCAACAAGGCAAGGATTGCGGTTCCTCATGCATATGGACTTCCCGGGGGACTCAAAGGAGATGAGTTGGTGGATGCGGTGAGGTGGTTGGTGGATGGGCATAAGATGCTGCACAGCGGGATCAAAATCAAGGTAAGTGACTCACTCGTCTTCTCAGAGTTTTCTCTGAATATGAAGATACTAGGAACGCACCTGTGATGATGATCAGCCTTGGAGCCATCCTATCATAGGTCAGCTCATCAAGGCGCAGTGGTGGGGACACCATGCAGGGTCAACGATACAGATCCACTGCGACCAATCCTTTCCTCAATGCTCCCATTTGTCAGATGGCCCTGGTGGCAACCGCGGTAGGTCTCGACAATTTCTCAGTTCACATACTGACAATGGACTTGACAGGTTAACTGTGTGCTCACTAGCATAGGAACTGGCACCACTCTGGAGTTCAATGATACATTGTTCAAAACCAAGTAAGTTTTTTTTGTAATTTACCAAAACATCTGATGGGTTGGACACTCTACACCCTGGTAATAGATGGCAAACCTATATGGGCATGTTAAAGGCGTTCCAGGCAAAGTCTCCAACATACCTGAAACAACTTCAAAGCAGGATCCAGGAGGAGACTGGGTATGACTGTGTTTCGTTCTCATTATTGTTACATATCTGATTTTTTTTCATCTTCTTATTTTCAGCATTGCTCCCTCAACATCCACTGACCACATCTTTGACTTTGCAAGCCTTGAGGCGAAGGCCAAGGGCCAATCTATGACTGAATCTACGGCTGGGGATACAGCTTTAAACATTTCTCCTGCTTAGTTGTAGCTGCTGTAATTTGTTTTCTGTTTTTGGGCTGATTTTGGGCCGCTGCAAATGAATCATGTTTCCCCTGTTCTAAATGGGTGACAAATGAGTACAAAGAGTGAAGAATGGTGACAAAAGGAAAAGTCCCAGATTACATTTGGACATTTCCAGATAGCGCTATGTGTGCCCATGTGCATATCTGATACAAAAAGCCAAGGCTGAGCATAGGCCATTGGTCCTGTTAAAACACCTACTATATGGTACTACATAATGCTATATGGCACTTTTTGTGTGCTATTTTGTGCTATTTTACAGGGGACTTTTGCATTCTGGCCATTGGATCTATATGACACATATAGTAACATATATCATCAAATACCTCTATATATCATCAAAGAGTGATATAGAGAACAGAGGTTTTTTCCTGATGCAGCGTGGGCTCAACAGCCCCACCAGCATTACGAGGTGTGTGTTTCCTCACCCACCACCAACTCTCATCTCGTAGACAGCCGCTCAGAGCTGGACCCCTCACCACCATCTCTCACCTCAACCTCGACAGTGAAAACATGGCCAGCATGGCTCAACAGTGTCAACGGCATCTAAAAGTATGTGTTCACATGCTCACACACCCATCCACCCAGCCACTCACTTCACACACAGCTGCACAGTCCCTTTGCCCAACCACCACTGGCATGAGCTCAACAGCTTTTTTTGTCTTGTAGTATGTACTGTAGTAGTAACCATGTATAGTACACTTGAATATACTGTATTTCTATTTTTGCACAAAGAGTAAAAAATGGTGCCATATGGAAAAGTCCCTGGGTGTTTTTTGACTTTTCCATTTGGTGCACATTGTGCACATATAGCTTATATTGACAGAGGCCTTTCACATGTCTACGGCCCTGCTATATAATGCACTATAGTTGGGTACTTTTCCCTTTTTGCCATATGGCCCATAGTGCACAAATAACACTAAATAGCATTATATAGCAACAAACATTGTCATATGGTGACATATGGCATAGGTCATTTTTTCTGATGAAGTTTGAAAAGTTTTTAAATACTATAACATGGGGAGTTCATCAGTCTCTCCACTTGGACTGCGACACCAGCAACCATGACCACAGATCTCTTGTGGTCTGCAGTGCCTTCAGCATCTGTGGCACCAGCTCCTTGTTGCATAGGCCCATGATGGCTACCTCCTCAGGTCCCACTCGGTGTGACCCTCCGCTATGATTTCATTTTTGGTGGCGGAGGTGGCAGCAATGATGGAAATGGAGGGTGACGGCTTTGACTCTCCTCCCTCAGAGTCGTCTAACAACAACAACAATATCCGCAACATTGATGACGATTTGTACGACGTGAACTCTTCACTCAGTGCAGAATCACAGGAAATTCAAGTATGGCATATCATCCACAGACAAACAGTCAGACAGAACAGATCAATCGAGAGATTGAGCACCACCTACACATATTCACCAACTGTCATCAAACTGATTGGGCGGGATGGTTTACTCTCATGGAGTTTTTCTATATAACAAATCTAGACCTCAACTGGTTACTCTCCATTCTTTCTCAACCATGGTCAAGACTCATGGAAAGGGGTATCTCTGGGTCCTCAATGAGAGGGCAGGGTAGAAGCGGCAAAGGACTTTGCTGAGAGAATGAAGAAGCTGTGTGAGGAGGTGGGGGCTGCATTACAGAAGGTGTCAGAGGACATGAAACGAGCTTATGATTGCGGAATGTTACCATCCACCAGGTTTACTGTTGAAAATCAAGTTAGGTTGGGAGCCATGCATATTGCCCCAAATAGTCACACCAAGAAGTTGGACGACAAACACTACAGACACAGAAAAAGTGCATACAAACTTCGACTCCCAACCACTTGAAAGTCCATCTATTCTATTTTCAATGAGTGTGTTTTGTCTTGTTACGTTCCATCTACCTTCCCTTCCCAAATTTGGCCACCTCCTTCATCCTTGATTGAAGGGTACGAAGAACAAGAGGTTGACGAGATACTCAACTCTCATTTGTGTTGAAACTATCTTAAATACCTCGTTCAATGGAAGGGATTCCCTCGGGAAGAATGCAAATGGAAAAAGCAATCTGACCTGAGTGAAGCCATCACCAACTTTCCAGCATACACATTTGTTTTCAATGTCTTGAAAACTTCACCAAACCCAATCATGAATTTGAACATGAAGCATATACCAGTCCCACATACCTGCATGGTCAAGTGACACTATTGCATGATTGTGGTATATCTAGCCACACTTCTAGCCAAATGTGGCTTCAGGGACATTTACATCCACGACAAGACCCCAGATGACTTGATGACGGAGAACATCCAATGAATCACCAATATTCTGGAAGTGATCCTTCTGTGACCCATATGTCCATTGAAAATAACAAAAAAAAACATGTGCATCTGCGTGTTTTATCTGCGACTCTGTCACATATTCATCCAGCATTCAGCTGATGCAATTTTGCTAGAGGAGAAGCGTACAATTTGACGAAGCCTGTACATGACATGAAATACCAAGATGTTCAAGTACTGCATACATCCATCGAAGCCGGATATGATGATTATATTCGCGAAAGAAGAGCCAAAAATATTGATGAATGGAAAGATGTGTTCTTGGTGGACAATGTTCCCATCATCATCGCTGTGAAGTACAGGCAAAATCGAAGGATATGTCAAAGGCAAACATTAGCTGAAGAAGAACAGCACTGGCAAAGATTACATCAATATGGGAATATTCGTTCAATGGCAGTTGCACTAGCTACATACATTCAGTGAGTAGCAATTGCATTTCACAAGATCCGGCTAATATCTTTCATAATTCAGCTTGATTCCGGTTGAGCAGTGGGAAGCATTGGATCCAGAAGACATACAGCAACAGCATGGTAATAAAATCTATGATTCACCTCATCCCAATCAATGGCGTGCACTCAACATTCAAACATATAACCTATTGGACACAGAAGAAATCGAAGTCCCAATCTTTGATGAGAATGGATATAGGATCCCCCGGCGAAATGCTATTCTCGGTGACAACACAAAATGCACGGGAATGTTATTCAAGTTGAAGAACATTCATGAACTATTTTACTGTTCCGAAGAGGATCTTAATTTACCGGTCACACCCCATTATATTTATATGATGGCATGTCTCAAGGACATCGGGCAATTCCAAGCCCATGGCATTTTCTCCAGTTTTCGTCCCTTGTTACAGAAACTCAATCAGGCGATCTCTCATTCCAGAAATAATGATGAGGACAACGAGAAGAATATAGTGACATCAAGCCTCCTCTTTGGATCCAAACTGATTGTACAAGGGTGATCCTCACAAGGGTACAATGTCTACCTTCACCGAGTTCGAGCCGCAAATCAGCACCAACGCTGATGAGCAAAGCTTCGACGATCTCGTAGAGACTTATCGAAAGATGGGTCGAACCTTCGAGCGCATTGTCGTCGAGCGTGATGCACCAGTCCGTCAGGCACCAGCTCATGCCCCAAGGCCTTCTTCCTCCTATCTGTACCTTCCACCTTGTTACCCGATCACATCTCGCCCTCTTCCCCCCGTTCCGCATCCGGGTCCCCGTTTCACACCAACCGGCACACAGCCTGGTCGTGGAGCACCAATGGATCTGTTGGCACAGCAAATGCCAAGACCACCAGTTTGCGGCAACTGTTTCAATTGTGATCAGCCTGGTCACTTCGCTAACGCCTGCCCGCAACCGCGCCGTCCCCGTCAGAGACAAATGGTCACATGCGACCCTTACTCCGGACAATAAGTTCAAGAATTCCTGCTGTTTGACAACCGGCAGATGCCCTTCGCAGATACCATCCCTGCACCCTACTCTCCCCAAACTTTCCCCTACCCCACTGGCCCGTCCACCAGCACAAGTTACATGTCGCATCAAGCGGCATACACCAACCAAGAAGCGGAAGTGTACTGGCGCGACCACATTGAGTCAGAAGCTAAGGCACAAGCAGCTGAAGCTTTAAAAGGAAACAGCCAATGAGAGAGATGGGTTCTCGGCGGCTCGGACATAGTTTACCAAATGGTTGTATTAGTACTACTTCTTGTGTTCCGTTTAAATATAACTTTTCTTCTTCTTCTGAAAGGGTGTCCCCGAGTGGTGTGGCGACAGAAGTAAAACAATTCGTGCTTAATTCTCTTAAGGTAAATTATTCAAAAAAAAATTCCATCAAAAATACATGTAAGCAATCAGAATCGCAAAAACAAGCTGGATCTCGCTATTACCATTATGTATGATAAAAGCGAGCAATGGAAGAAGATGGAGTTTGCCGCTCTATTGGATTCCGGCGCAACAGAGACATTTATAGATAAATCATTCTGTGAGCGACATGATTTGACACTGGCAGCACTTCCTTTTCCAATTCCAGTGTACAACACCGACGGCTCAGAGGGAGCGATAGGCGGTGTCACTCACAAGGTTTCACTTGTTTTGGGACACAATGGACATTTTGAACATATGGACACTTTTGTTCCATACTTGGCACCCATCATATAATCATCAGCTATGATTGGCTTGAGAGGCACAACCCTGAAATTGATTGGGTGGCCAAACGAGTACGATTCACACGCTGCACGGATCAGTGCAAAGTAGTCAACTATCATTTGAAACATTCTTTTTCTATTCGACGAGTGTTTGAGGCGGGGCTCACCGAGAAAGTCCCAGTAGAACTCCACGAATACTTAGACATCTTCTCAGAGCAAGAGAGTGAGTGTATGCCTACCCGAAAGGCGTGGGACCATGCAATAAATCTCAAGCCTGATTTCGTTCCCAAGAAGGGTCGGGTGATTCCGATGTCCGAACAGGAACTAGATGACATTAAAAAGTTTATCGATAAGGAGTTATCGAAAGGATATCTTCATCCGTCGAAATCCCCTCAAACATCTCCTGTCTTCTTTATTCCAAAAAAGGACGGTAAAAAGAGATTAGTTATTGACTATCGTTACATAAATGAGGGAACTGTCAAGAATGCTTACCCTCTTCCCCTCATTTCCGGACTTATTGACCAGCTCAAAGAAGCTGATATGTTTACAAAAATGAACCTTCGTTGGGGATACAATAATGTTAGAATAAAAGAAGGCAATGAATGGAAAGCGGCTTTTGTTACTCCATTCGGTGCTTACGAACCAGTTGTCATGTATTTCGGACTTATCAATTCTCCACCTACATTTCAACAGATGATGAACGATCTGTTTAGTGATCTACATGGAGTTTTGATTATTTATATTGACAATCTCATGATCTTTACGTTCGGAAAAACTAGAGCAGAGCACTTAGAGATAGTTAAAACCATATTGCAATGTCTCAGAGGGAACAATCTTTACGTAAAACCAGAAAAGTGCAGTTTTGCTGTAGATTTCGTAGATTTCTTGGAAATGGTTATTTCCCAGAAAGGCATAGAGATGGACATTTCAAAAGTGTAGGCTATTTTGGACTGGCCGGCGCCAACTCGGTTGAAGGGTATTTTGTCCTTTTTAGGATTGGCTAACTTCTATCGACCTTCATTCAGGGCTTCACTGACATTGCTCGTCCCACATCAAGCACACTGGAATGTGTTGCTCTCAGAGTATAATTACTCCATTATTTATAAACCCAGTTCTACAAATGGAAGGGCTGATGCTTTATCTCGTTGGGAAGATCACAGAGAAGCAGATCCCGACCATAACAAAAATATTACTGTACTTCCTGCTTCTGTTTTTATTAATATGGTTACTCTTTCTTCGCCTATTTATGACGAAATACAAAACAGATCAGAAAAAAAAATAAAAAATGATACAGTAGATGGCTTCGTTTTTGATGAGGGATCTATAGTATTTAAAAATGATAAAAACAAAGTTTTTGTACCTACACCTTTACGTATTCAATTACTTACACTCCTTCATGATTCCCCTATTGGTGGACATGGTGGCCAAGGACGCACTTTACATTTGGTTACTCGTTATTTCTCATGACCTGGTATCACAAAGGATGTTAAAACTTATGTAAAACATTGTCAGATGTGCACCCTCACGAAGGGAAAGTCAACTGCACAAGTTGGCAAATTAATTCCCCTTCCGGTTCCGAAAGAACCTTGGAAGGATATATCTATAGATTTTACCACGGGTTTTTCTAAATCACGTGGCTTTGATTCTATTTGCGTTATTGTAGATCGCTTCTCTAAAGAAGTAGAGTTTATTGCGTGTAAAAAGACAATTTCTTCGAAAGAATTAGCTATTCTATTTAGAGACAATGTTTGGTGTAGACACGGACTTCCCTCTTCAATTGTTTCAGATCGAGGACCACAATTTGTGTGGGAGTTTACTTCACAGCTTTGCACCCTTCTAGGAATAGAACAGAAACTATCAACTGCTTATCACCCTCAAACCGATGGCCAAACGGAGCATATGAAGATAGCACAGTTCCATCACAATTCCTCCCTTTCCACTGCCACCAGAACAATACCCTTCGCTATCACAAAAAACTATTTCCCACGCATGGAATTCGAAGGCGATTCATCTCCGGCTGGTGCATTCCTAGAGAAATGTGGAAAGGCACACAAAGAAGTTGAGCAGGCATTGGAAGAAACTCAGAACCAGATGAAAGAGCAAGCAGACAAGCATCGGTCAGAAGCTCCAGATTATCAAATCAGAGATTTCGTTATGTTATCCACAGACAATCTCAAACTCTTCTATCCTTCTAAAAAGATGGCGCAAAACTGGATTGGACCTTATCAGATCATGAAGGTCCTTCCCAATGCAGTCACACTTGACTTGCCCAATTCCATGCACATCCATCCCACGGTTAATGTCAAACGAGTCAAACTGGCTCAAGAACCATTGGAAGGGCAACCGGTCCGTCTTCCGGATCCGGTGATAGTCAATCAAGAAGGAGAAGAAGAGTATGAGGTGGACTACATAGTGAAATCTCAGGTTAAACAAGGACAATTAGAGTACCTGGTTCATTGGAAAGGCTGGGATATATCGGATCATACATGGGAAAAGACAGCCCATTTGTCCAATGCACCCGAAGCTGTCAAAGCTTTTCACAAAAAGCACCCGTCCGCCCCATGCCGAATCAACATGACCATGGGAAATTTCTCTGCCTTGTTTCAAACATACGAAAATCTGACAGAGGTTCCTGAGCGCAAGTTGCTGAATCGCCTGGAATGTGATTCCTAGAGCAGGAATAGTGTTATAGTATTTAAAAACTTTTCAAACTTTTGCCTACAATGGTATTCGAATACTAGACTTTGTCTACAAGTTAGGGGTCAAGTTGGATTCATCTTTATCCGCTCTGGTAGTCCTTGTAGCATTACATCATCTATTACATAATCAGGTCATGTGACAAAGGTCCAGACTTAGATGAGTCAGCAATGATGTCATGGCCTAGACCCTAATCCGTGCCTGGTACCTTTTCTTATCATCGTTCCATTTACCTTATCTATCTTTCTCTTTGTGTTTTCCTTATTCGGCTGTTGGTCTGTGCGCACTTCTCAATAGTATATAGGTAGCCCTGTACTTATCACAGACCCCAGTCTAATCCATTTGTTGCTTCACCGCAATTAAGTTTTAGTACCCAGCCTATTCCTTCGCAAGGTTTAGTGTGACCTAAGTCCCCGCTGTGTTTTGACTACGTCATAACAGTCGAGAGGGCAGGAGATTGAGTCGGCGAGGTTGGGAAGTCGAAGAACCATGAGAGCGAGTCAGGAGACATTGCAAACGGACATGGCAACAACTCACACTCACCAGCGAAACCTGTCGAACCACCAGACCGGTTTCTATTCGTCTCGCTGCCTGTTTCGACCTCGATGGCTCGCGACTTGCTCGACTCAACCCCTTCAACCCCACTCGTTCTCATCCTCATTCACTCTCTTGTTCCCATTCACGTCTCCCCATCCTCGTCTTCTCTCCGTCACTCGACTGACAATGACAACTTGAACAACTTGAAGAGATGAGATGACACACAATCATGTGTGTCGTCTCGTCTCTCGTCTTCTTCTTGTTTTTGTTCTTGTTCTTGTTTTTGTTCTTGTTCTTGTTCTCACCCTCGACTGACGATGACGACAAGAAATGATGCATGATGAATTGAGTGTGTTGTGTGGCGATAGATTTTTGCTAAATAACTGGGCAAGTAAATACCTTATGGCAGTCATTATAGAACTTTATAGTACTCAATATCACTTTCAAAAAGCTATATAGTAATATGAGAGTTCCCATAGAACTTTATAAGTGCTCTATGTCACTTGCAGAATAATATATAGTAATATAGAAGGTCCTATAGCAACTATAGCTCTATATTGATAAGACCCCTTCTATCTAGGGAAATGGTTTTTCCTGATGCAGTGTGAAAGTGCTCACGAAACGTCTAATGGATCCGTTGTGGATCTCCCAGGGACGTCTCTCAGACGGCCTTCCTTGCCTCTCCCAGATAGTCATATTGAATGGTACTGATACTCTTGCCATTTGTGAACAGGATTGGCCTATATCACGAAGGACATCTGATCCCGAAATCCCATCACGGAGATCCATGCAACTCAACCATGGCATGGATCAATTCGATGTGAGTGCAATATTCTCTGCTTTTATAAAAACACGCAGATGTGCCCATACCTGCCTGAAATACACTCATTGAGACTAATTGATATCCTATGATAGGCATATTGTGCCACATTCAATATCCACCACACAATTAAAACGATACTTGACAACTTCACACTGTTATGATCTCTCACAACACAGTGGGGACTTTAGGCAACACTAAGCCTATGCGAAGGATATGCTGAGTACTAAAGCTTAATGACGGTGAAGTCACAAATGGATTAGACTGGGGTCTGTGATAAGTACAGGGCTACTTATATACTATTGAGAAGTGCGCACAGACCAACAGCCGAATAAGGAAATCATAAAGGGAAAGATAGATAAGGTAAAGGGACGACGATAAGAAAAGATACCAGGCACGGATTAGGGTCTAGGCCATGACATCATTGCTGACTCATCTAAGTCTGGACCTTTGTCACATGACCTGATTATGTAATAGATTATGTAATGCTACAAGGACTACCGGAGCGGATTAAGATGAATCCGGCTTGATCCCTAATTTGTAGACAAAGTCCAGAGTTCGAATACCGTTGTAGGCAAAAGTTTGAAAAGTTTTTAAATACTATAACACACACCCACAACGGCTGATATCACTGTTCACCTCGTTCTCTACATTTTCTTCAAAATCAAAACATATGTCAAGGATATTTTTCATATAGTAGAAGACAGTGTCAAAGCATCAGTGAGGCCCCAACAAGAAAGTGAAGAAATATGTCAGCAACATCACGCTAAAGCAAGACTGGACAGCAAAGTTATGCATCATGATCATATGGTTTATCTGTGTTAAATGACCGTAAGAATATTGCTTGATTTGGTTGACATGTACATTAAATACATTGTGTGACATTGGCTACACTTTGACTACACTTTGCTAATGAAATGCTTCCTTGCTTGTTTGAGATCAAGATTGCAGTCGATTTTTCCCGGTAACATAAGGCCCAGCTCGGAAAGTTGGTCAGGTGTGGTCAGGTGTGGTTTGCCTGCCAAACCATAGTTTGCCCAAACCAGCTAGTTTGCGAACAAACCATCCGCAAACTTGCACCCAGTGCACGGCAACTGGGTTTGGTCGGATTTCGGATATTTCCGCCCGCGCGCGAGTGGCGGCTGTGTACAACTCAACCAAGTCTTTAACCAAGTAAACCTTGCTATCAATTGATGTAGTACTGTCCACGATAATCCCTAAACCTCACCATAAATTGGTGTACTGTTCACAATAATCCCTAAACCTTGCCATAAATTGGTGTACTGTTTGTGATAATCCCTATAACTCGACCAAGTCTTTAACCGAGTAAACCTTGCGATAAATTGATGTAGTACTGTCTGTGACAATCCCTAAACCTCACCATAAAAATTGGTGCACTGTCCGCAATAATTTATGGTGAGGTTTAGGGATTATTGCGGACAGTGCACCAATTTATTATGGTGAGGTTTAGGGATTATCACAGACAGTGCACCAATTTATTATGGTGAGGTTTAGGAATTATTGCGGACAGTGCACCAATTTATGGCGAGGTTTAGGGATTATTGCGGACAGTGCACCAATTTATGGTGAGGTTTAGGGATTATCGCGGACAGTACTACACCAATTTATCGCAAGGTTTACTCGGTTAAAGACTTGGTCGAGTTATAGGGATTATCACAAACAGTACACCAATTTATATCACAGACAGTACAACAACTTTTGTAAACCATGGGAACTAGTTTGCAAACCTCCGAGTGCGAAGTGGTGGTTTGCGCTTGGTTTGCGCAAACAACTTTCCCACCCAAACCAGCCCTTCATAACCAGGTTTCCGAGCTGGGCCTAAGTAAAGTTGTAGCTGATGGTCATGTGATTCAATCTGATCTCATGATTATAGACTATTTCTGAATTTGATCCACCTGTGTGTTAAACTTGTGAATTCAAGCAAATCCTGGTCAAGTGTAGCCGAGTGTAGGCAAATGACTAGCATTGAGCTAATGGTCGCTAGTGACCAGAGTTATGCTACACTCGACTACCCTTGGCTACACTTTGACTACACTTTGCTAGTGAATTTCGCATTTTTCCGTGTTTACGCTCAGATTGGGGTTCACATTTCCCGCTTACATAAACAAAGTTGCACGTCATAATCATACGGTCTATTTTTGTTAAATGAGCGCAAGAATATTTCTCGAATTGGTTGATGTGCACATCAAACTTGTGAATTCAAGCAATTTCTAGTCTTGTGTAGCAAAGTGTAGGCAAATGACTAGCCCTTGAGCTAATGGTTGCTAATGATTGCTGATGGTTGCTAGTGGCCAGAGTTTTGCTACACTTTGGCTCCACTTTGACTACACTTTGCTAAAAAATCCTTTTTTGCAACTGATTTCATCTACAATTGCAGTCAGTTATTCCTGCTTACCTAAGCAAAGTTGTAGCTAATGATATCATGATTTATTCTTGTTAAATGACCGTGAGAATATTCCTTGATTTGGTCGAAATACATGGTAAACACTCAAGTCAAGTCAAGTGTAGTATCGAGTACTAGCCTTGAGCTAGTCCTTAAGCTAATCAATAGCCTTGGTTGCTAGTGACTGAAGTTTCACTACACTTGGCTACACTTGGCTACACTTGGCTACACTTTTGCTTGATTTGGTTGACGTGTACATTAAACGCACTTTGACTACACTTTGCTAGTAAATGTCGCATTTTTTCTTGTTTAGACCCAGATTGTGGTCGCTTCTTCCCACTCACATAAGCAAGGTTATGCATCATGATTATGTGGTCTATCTAATAATCGTGGGACAATTCCTTGATTTGGTAGAAATAACTTGGAAATATACTCCAAACTCACCAAATTCAAGTTGTAGACCCTTTTTAGCGGTCACAATAGACTTTCTACATACACGGAATGTTGTCAAGGTTGACCAGCAAAATTCTGCAAGCACACAACCGGAACCACGATTCTTGCTCAAGTCGCTGGATAAAATCACAAATAACTTGGACATCAACGGACAGAAAAATCTAGTAAAATCAGATGTCATCGGGTGAAATAGAAGCCATCTATGGCTTCTATATGTGAATGTACTATTTCTTGTCATTTGGTCAGTTGCAGAGTCAATATATGACATATTCGAGATAATTTCGCAACCACAATTCCTCCATGATGTACAAAAACAAGATGGTCATCTGAGAGTTGCAGATCATGCTTTCACATCCTTGCTACAATATTGTCACTAATTGTGTCCCATTATTTGCACTGAGAAAAAAATCTGCGGTATGTGCAATGTCTATCGATAGTTGTTTATCACAATTTAGAGAATGCACTGCTGAGTGATCATGTGATCGTGAGATGTTGTGTGTTAGAGTTGCAGAACTGATCGTGGATGGTCAAAGATTATCTGTGAATTTTTCCAGGTCTCACAATGACTCTATGATCCTGTTATGCTTGTACCGGGTAGGTCAAAGCGTAGACACAAAAGCCTAGTCAGAGACAAGGGTTTCAAGGGTAGCCTTAACAATGGGATGTCCTCGTTAAGGCCTAGCGTCCGTTTAAGAGTGGGACAGTGACTCTCAGAGGGTTCAAGGGAAGCGAGGAGTAACCAGGCTAGATTGCGTAGGTCTAACTTAAGGTTACAGGAGGAGACTCGAGGGAGTGAACAAGTTAAGGGCAGGCATAGAAGGAGTCAGAATGAGTAAGAATGAGCTATGACGAATAAGAATGAGTCATGCTCACTAAGCGTATGAGTCAGCGATGAGTCAGCGTAGAAGGTGAAAGAACATGAGGGAATATTCGCTGACTAAGGTGAAGTAAGAAACAAGTGGCCTAGGCAGGACTCGAACCGGCGACTAGGACTTAGTACAAGGTAATGGGGAAGGAAAGCATGGGGCGATCGTAACAGATCCTATACGAGCGAAATGTGTGTAATTTAGTGTTTGTGCATACAAGAAACTTGCTGAAAGTGAGCAGCCATAGGTCATGTGACTGTGTGGAAATGTTCTATGTTTAGCATTGCAGATCCATAATATCAATGCTTGGCTTCAAAACCATACAAAAATCACCTTGATACGTGATAATCTTCAAAAGATATAGTGTAATCTTTTCTGTTTGATGAATAACCCCTAATTGTGGCATGGGAATCGGCAAACGGGGTGTTCGCCTGAAGGCCTATGGATAGTGTCCAGTAGTTTTAGTAGTATTAGTAACCCAGTGGCCTAGTGGCCCAGTTATCCAGTCATGTCAGTAGCTCCAGTAGCTCAGTCATTCAGTCATTGAGTAGTCTCAGTAGTTCCAGTAACCCAGCGGCCCAGTCATCCAATCGTCCAGTCACTTCAGTAGTCTCAGTAGCTCAGTAGCCCAGTGTTCCAGTCATCCATAGTGTTTTGAAGTCCAGTTGGCAACTGGTACGAAGACTGGCAACTGGACTGGACCGCAACTGATCGCAACTGGACTGCAGTTGCCTCTTGCCAGCATTTGAGATCAAAAGACTGCAGTTGCAACCAAAAAAAGACCAGTTGCAACTGGTTGCAACCGATGCACAGCCACCCCCTATGTATTACCCTATTTTCCCTGATTTTTCTGGACCTTTATGGATGTTATTTGAGTTTTTTGATGAATATTGAAATTAGCCACTGACAATGTTGATTAACATGTCATAGAATTCATTCAATCATGTATATACACTCTCTGAGCTACATGTTTATCTATATTTCATTAGTCTGTGTTGAGAATTGAGTCTCTGATTGGTCTTGACTTCACATGTAACTTGATAGTATCTGATGTATCACTACTGTTACGAACGCTTCATTCCTTACCCTAATCATCCCTACATTCCATTACGCTTACTAGGTTTCTCTTCGTCTCTTGGACTTAGTCGTCTCACTTTCTCTTTTGTTATCTTATCTTATCGTGTCACGTGACTTACTTACATAAGCTAGGTCTAGACCTTCGCTTACTGACTGATGACTCACTGCTCACTCGTCAGCATCAGTCAGCATTACTCATCATATGACTCACGCTTACTCATTCCGCAGTAGAGCTAGTTACGCTATTGGCTAGTAGTCAGTATGAGTCATACCCAGTCACCTACGATAAGGTTTAGCCACAACATGTACAAACATTGACAATAGTATATAAACCCGGGTCAACAAGCACTGGACTCCCCAGTCTTGTTCTCCTGGAGTTTCCTCATCGAACCTCAGCCAAGTTCATCGGCTCGCTATTGTCTAGTGTGAGTCTTAGCTCTTAGTTGAGTTGAGTCGTTTCATTAGAACAAGACTAATATTTTCTTTTGTCTTAGCGTCTCGTCGCTACCACACGTGTCTTGTACGCCACTTCATCGTTGATCACTAGTGGGTACCGCGCTGCTTGTTCGCGCCTTGTCATCGCTGACCTTGTTTTTGAATAAGTGTCGAGCAACCCCGCCGCATCTCAGCGCGCCGCGTCCCCTGTACCTTCCATCCAGTGGAACGGTATACTTGATCTCCCCGCCGTCGAGAACAACCCCGACTTCGTCAACGTCATCACGAAGCTCGGAAACGCTGTAGAGGTTTACCCAGCCTTTACCAATATCATCGCAGACCTCGAGCGAGAGAACGCTCGTATCCAAGAAGAAGTCGCTCAAACTCGGGCGCGATTCGAGGAAGAAGAGAGGAGGTTCATCGAGCAGTACTCAGTGCCTATTGCGCCAAGGCCTGACTACTCTGACCTTTACGTTGACTGGCTAGAAGAACCGGTAATACCTCCCTACCCACGTCACGTATCGACTGTTAACCCCGCCGATCTTCAGATCGACCGTCGTCGTTATCCATCACTCCCGCCTATCGAGGCTATTCGGGCATCGCCGCCGCCCAACCCCCAGCAGATACTAGCCGACGCCTTCGGCATTGAAGAATTATTCTACCGTGCCTCCTCCATCCCCAGAGCCCCAACCCCGCTCGCTGAGCCCGTCGATTGGACAGCCATCGACGAGGATCTTCTTACTCTTCAACACCAATTTCCCATTGGAGTCTCTGGTCGTACGGAAAGTTTCCGCCGCGCTCTCTATCACACGCTTATATCCCCGGCAGGTGAGAAGGCGATTCGAGAGAACATTGACGATCGGGTACGTCAACGCCGACGAAGCGACAGGCTACTTAGAGGTATCCCTGAGGACGCCGGTACTCGTATTAAGACGAGAGTACCAACCCCGCGTCCTACTCGGCGCACTCGCTGCCATAAGCCTCTCGTCCCTCTTAGGAAGATTCGCCCAGTACAGCTTACAGGCCTTCCTGCTACTTTTATACCTCATCTTCGGCCACGTAATTCTCTCAGACGACCTTCGCGTTACCTTTGACTTCGCCTACATTCTAGTATCGCACAGAAATCGTCCGATAGCACCACCTACTCCTCCCCTTTCCCCTGTTGTATCACAAGCAGAGTTAGAAGAGGACAGAGAATCGGTACCAGGATTAGTAGAATCTGATAGTGAAGACGAAGGACGACTAAGAGACACAAACGTACCAGGAGTGCAACTGTACTATCCCGCACCTCATTCCATCAGAAGAAGCATTCCACCGCCACCTTATCAAAGAGACGCCCCTGCTTCGTTATCAGGAGAAACCCTTGAAGGATCTCAGGAGATCTGAAATAAAATCTAGTTTTACTCCTTTAATTCTAGTGCATCAAGAATGTCGGTCCTCGCCCCAGACTTAGCAGCTGCCTTAACAGGCATTCTCGGACATCGTGACGCGTCCATACGGGATCTTGGAACGCAACTAAGACTCGCGTTAGAAACTATGACGGATCAGCTTACCAACGCTCAAAGGTTAAATCAAAATCTAAACAATAATATCTTGCAGCTTGAAGCGCAAGTGCAAGCCATTCAAGTGCCTGGCGCAATACTAGCTCCTACGGTCGGACCTAGCGGACCTAAGTTGTCCAAGATCGTCAAAGATCCAGGAGACTATGACGGAGCTAGAGGAAAGAAGTTCGAAGAATGGTGGACAAGAGTCCGCGCATGGCTAGACGAAAACAACACCGTGCTGACCGGAATGACGGCGATCAGAGCTATCCTTAGTCGAATGACAGGGGGAGACGCCGCTACTTTCTCACGAGCCATGACACATGACATCTTGGAAAATGGAACCACATATACTTCCGCCGAGTTCCATAAACGTATCACCGATCAATTCCGCTCGGGCAACGAAGTGGAATACCACCGCAATCAGATCAAGAATCTGAAACAGGGTAAGATGTCAATGGAGAAATTCCTTACTACGTTCCAGACTCATCGCCTTATGGACGATTGGAATGACGCGAGACACATCGAACTCCTGGAGCTAAACGCAGATCCAGAGATCACACATCGGATCTTAATGGAGAAGGGACGGCTCGACAAATATGACACATATGTCGAAGAGCTACGCCTCCTTGCAGGAAGGAAGCAGCTTATCTCCATGATCAAGACAGGAACCGCAGGTGATACCCCGCGATATAAATATACCAACACAGGCACGCAACCGGGTCGTGGTGCCCCAATGGATATAGGCTCTGCCGAAATTGAAGAAGGAGAGATTGTGGAAGAAGAAGAAGCACCATCTGTCGTAAAGGCGGCCACGAGCAATTTCAAAGAGAAGAAACAAGGAAATTGCTGGAACTGTGGGAAACCGGGACACCCGAAACAACAATGTCCGGTACCCAGTACCAAATGCAAGGGCTGTGGCTGGTCACGAGGCGAACACAAATGTGCCTGCAAACTTCAGAAGAGACAGGTGAGAGGACTGTCTACCGAATCTAGCGCTCTTGAAGGCCGTTCATTCGACGAAATGAAGGCTTACTTCTACGATATGAAAGACATCGAAATGAAGGGAAAAGGCAAAGCGGCCTGAATGATCTGGGCAAACGGACCGCAACTAACTCGTTAGGAAAATCTGTAAACTATTCACACAGTCAAACGGGGTCTCATGTTGATCATGAGCTTGGCCTGGACTCTAGTCAGGTGCTTAATTCTGTTTCCATAATCCGATATCTTTCCGAAAACCCAGGACCACGTTTCATTCGCACAACGGACCGAGAACTGAAGTTATCCACTTCCATTGCTTCGCAACGCCTTCCGTCTGCTTTCACACGAGCGGAAGCACTCCTTGATTCAGGAGCTAACGCTATCTTCGTTGATCGGAGATGGGCTGATAAAATCAGATTACCCCTCGTGCAACTCAGACATCCACTTACGGTATACAACGTGGACGGAACACATAACTCCGCTGGACAGATAACACACTGTGCGGAAATCATTATTCATTTCAACGGACATCGTGAGAAGGCCATTGCAGAAGTCACTGATCTTGGAAAGAATCAGATGATACTAGGATACGCATGGCTGAAGCAACACAATCCGGAGATAGATTGGAACAAAGGAACGGTCCACATGACACGTTGTCCTTGGTCTTGTTCCGTTTTACAAGATAAACCACCGTTCGCACGCCAACTTGATGATGAAGAACGAAATTCTCTTCGTCATATCAACGCCGCAAAGAGGGAGGTACCTGAACCAAAAATGGAAAAGTCTCCGGAAGAGCTCGTTCCAAAAGAATACCACAAGTATATTCACCTATTCAAGAAAAAGGAATCTGAACGCATGCCAACCCGTAAACCGTGGGATCATGCAATTGACTTGAAAGACACCTACAAGCCGAAAAAGGGTCGTCTTATCCCACTCTCTGTCACGGAACAAGAAGAAGTCAGCGCATTCATTGATGATCAGCTCAAGAAAGGATACATTCGTCCTTCCAAATCTGAGCAAACTTCTCCCGTGTTCTTCGTTCCTAAGAAGGATGGCAAGAAACGCATGGTTCAAGATTACCGTTATCTGAATGAACACACGGTGAAAAACAACTACCCGCTACCCCTCATTTCCCAATTGGTTGATAAACTGAAAGGCGCAAAACTGTTTACCAAAATGGACTTGCGCTGGGGATACAACAACATCCGCATCAAAGAAGGCGATGAATCTAAAGCCGCATTCGTGTGCTTCCGTGGCGCCTTCGAACCCTTGGTCATGTACTTCGGATTATGCAATTCTCCTGCAACGTTTCAGACCATGATGAACGACATCTTCTCGGATATGGAAGACGCCGTTGTTGTCTACATTGATGACATCATGATCTTTACCAAATCCGACGACCCTGCTGTCCATGCCAAAATAGTCAGAGAAGTTCTTCGTCGCCTAGAAGAGAATGACCTCTTCGTCAAACCAGAGAAATGTGTCTTCCATACCAAAGAAGTAGAATTCTTGGGCATGACAATTACTCCTGAAGGAATCAGAATGGATGACGATAAGGTCAAGGCAATCACCGAATGGCCAACTCCAACAAATGTCAGAGGCGTCAGAAGCTTTCTCGGATTAGCAAATTTCTATCGTCGCTTCATTCAGGATTACGCACAAGTTGCTAGACCCTTGAATGACCTTACCAAGAAGGATATGAAATTCACATGGGAAGATGCGCAGAGGAACGCCTTCAACACTTTGAAACAGAAGTTCATCACCGCTCCCATACTCGCTTTCCCAGACAATGACAAACACTTCCGTCTAGAATCGGACACATCTAATTACGCCATGGGTGCTGTTCTATCTATAGAACAAGGAGACAAATGGCATCCCGTCGCGTTCTCTTCCCATTCCATGTCACCGGAAGAACGCAACTATCCCATTGCGGATAAAGAGATGCTAAGCGTTATCAGAAGTCTAGAACAATGGAGACATTATCTGGAAGGATCTAAGCACGAATTTGAAATCTGGAACGATCACGCGAATCTTCAATTCTTCATGACTCGGCAAGATCTAAATCGACGCCAAGCACGCTGGTCTCAATATCTTAGCCGATTCAATTTCAAATGGCTACACAAGGCAGGTTCCCAAATGGGGAAAGCCGATGCCTTATCAAGAAGAGAAGATCACGCAATCGGTATTGAAGCAGATAACAAAGCGGTCCTTGTAATATCTCCGGACAGGATAGCTGTCACATCAACTGTTCAACTTTCAACCGATTCTGATCTGATCAAGGATAAAATCAGAAAAGCAACCCTCAAAATACGTGAAACAGAAGTCATGAAACTCTGTAAGGAACACGGCATTTGTGAAGAGTCTGATGGGATTCTGATTGACAAGAAAGGAAGACTATACGTTCCTGAAGAAGAAGATCTCCGGATGGAGATTATTCGACTTCATCACGACACACCCCTCGCTGGACATCCCGGATATGAAAAGACAATTGAACTGCTACAACGCAGCTACGCCTGGCCGGGAATGGCTACGCTCGTAAAAGACTACGTCTCACGCTGTGACAGATGTGCACGTTTCAAAGGGATAAACTATGCTCCTTCTGGAAAGCTCCGCCCCCTTGAAGTTCCGGATCTTCCCTGGGAACATATCTCTGCAGATTTCACTACCGATCTGCCACTCTCGAATGGATTCGATTCTATTCTTGTCGTTGTTGACAGATTCTCCAAAGAAGTCGAATTCATTCCTTGCAACAAGACGGTGACCGCCCTCGACACCGCCCGTCTTTACCTAACCCATGTATGGAAACATCATGGACTTCCTAGAACCATCATATCGGATCGAGGTCCGCAATTCGCATCTCAAGTGATGAAAGACATATGCAAACGTCTTGGCATTACGCCCAAACTCTCTACCGCCTTTCATCCCCAAACTGATGGTCAAACTGAACGTATGAATCGAGATCTACAACAGTATCTCCGTCTATTCGTGTCAGAAAAACAAGACGAATGGACTGATTGGTTACCAATTGCACAATTCTCATACAACTCGAAGAAGCAAGCTTCTACATCCAAGGCACCTTTCAACGTCACGCACACATATTCCCCGAGAATGGGAATAGAGAATTACACGTCTAAAGCACCCGCGGCTACAGACTTTGTTGACACGCTTGCCAACACGTTGAAAGAAACCAAGGATAACATAATGGAAGCTCAGAAGCGTATGAAGGCGCAAGCCAACAAACATCGCTCTGAGTCACCATCTTACGAGATTGGTCAGAAAGTCTGGTTGTCTACAACTAATCTCCGCCTGGCGCAGAGATCTAAGAAACTTTCCCCACGATGGTTGGGCCCTTACGAAATCACAACCCTGATTGGACGGAACGCACTACGTTTGAAGCTTCCGCGTACCATGAAAATTCACCCCGTCGTTAATGTTTCACGTGTCAAACCATATAAAGACAGGTTACGGAAGCAAACCGTTGACAAGCCTGGGCCTGTGATTGTGACAGAAGACAGAGATGATGAATATGAGGTGGACTACATTGTTGATTCTCGTTTACAGGGAAAAACCCTGAAATACCTCGTGCACTGGAAAGGCTATGCGGAATCTGATCGGACATGGGAACCAAGATCTAATCTCAAAAATGCACAGGATGCGATAAGGGAATTCAACAAGATACATCCGTCCGCTCCACGATTCCTTCGCATGTCACGGAGTCTATTCGAGTCACTGTTCCAGCCGTACGACAATCTAACGAGTCAGGTGGATGATGGACAAATCAATTGGTTGAATACCGTGCCGGATACCGAAAAGGTATAACAGACTGATGTTTGACGGTCTTCACTCTCACGGTTTCTCTTCCACAAACCATCATCATCACCAATGGACCTCAACGACGTCTACGCTTGGGAGAGTGTCCTCCGTGACATCTTCATCCGAAACTTCACTAGGGATCGAGGCAACTTTGTCCTCTCCCTCCTCTTTGTACTTTTCATCATCTGCAACGGTTGGATTCTCCGCATGCTCATTCCCTCCCTCCTCGCCTTCATCACCATCGTCGTCATCACCATCGCCATTCAGTACCTGATGTTCGCGCAGATGATCGTGACCAGACGGTCCACGTCTATCGAGGTTAACTGGGACTGGACGACAAAGTGGATGAAGCTCGTCGTGTGGCACCCGGATTTGAGCAAGTGGGACAACGTGATAGAGGAACAGCAGGGGAATCCTGATCAGCAGGAATGGCCGACAAACTGGCCTGATCTCGCTCAACCTCCTATTCCCGACCCTGCACTCGTAGGTGCTCCCAACCCTATCCCTGTCGACGAAAACGATGGTAACCCATTTGAGCCACCAGTGACCTGGACAAACAACAACCTTCAGGTTGCCGTAGCTCCGCCAGCAAATGGAGTACCGTGGATGAATCAAGGTCCAATCGTCGAAGTCTGATCGTCTAGGAATACGATCCATAGAGAGGGGGTAGTGTTACGAACGCTTCATTCCTTATCCTAATCATCCCTACATTCCATTACGCTTACTAGGTTTCTCTTCGTCTCTTGGACTTAGTCGTCTCACTTTCTCTTTTGTTATCTTATCTTATCGTGTCACGTGACTTACTTACATAAGCTAGGTCTAGACCTTCGCTTACTGACTGATGACTCACTGCTCACTCGTCAGCATCAGTCAGCATTACTCATCATATGACTCACGCTTACTCATTCCGCAGTAGAGCTAGTTACGCTATTGGCTAGTAGTCAGTATGAGTCATACCCAGTCACCTACGATAAGGTTTAGCCACAACATGTACAAACATTGACAATAGTATATAAACCCGGGTCGACAAGCACTGGACTCCCCAGTCTTGTTCTCCTGGAGTTTCCTCATCGAACCTCAGCCAAGTTCATCGGCTCGCTATTGTCTAGTGTGAGTCTTAGCTCTTAGTTGAGTTGAGTCGTTTCAACTACACAAAACATGCTGTTTTGAAATGCTCATATCTCTGTGGCGTGTGAACCGTTTTGCTTGACCCAGAGACCAATTTATAGCCAGGAACTGGTACTATTTTGGTTTCTCCCACGCTAAGCAAACAACTGGTTTCAAAAGACCGGTTTTTATTGGTTTGGGTCCAGTCTTTTTGAATTAATTAATTAGAAAAAAAGGTCTCAGTCCGGTCGCCTTCCTAATGAGGAACAAGACCAGACCGGACTGGACTTTAAAACACTAGTCATTTAGCTATCTCAGTAACCTAGTGGCCCAGTGTTCTAGTCATGTAGTCATCTCAGCAGCCTAGTAGCCCAGTGCCCTAGTCATCCAGCAATCCAGTTGTCTCATTACTCCAGTCATCCAGTATTCCAATAATCTGTTTGCTGAGCAAACAGGTCACCTCTATCCTGATTGATATGCGTGGTGATGAACAGCACGACTTGTCGAATTGGGTGGGTGCAAAGATCGTTGGCCAGGAGTTCCAAAGCCTTTTGATGCTTGACAACCTTGCCTGCGGTTTCCTAGATCAAACTCTACCTCAATATACCTCAGGCCACCAGAATACAGGAACCAGGATTGTATGAAGGCATATAGCACAGCGGAGGGAGAAACTAGCGGATTGCATTCCTTTGCGGTAATAATTGAGCAGGAGAACCCACAAACATGGGGGGAGAAGAAAGAACGGGACATTCAATCCTATCGACCAAAGTTGAAAAATCCTATGCAAATAAAACAAATGAGTGAGTGAGATTCTACACCAATGTCAAGCACTCACCACATATGGCTGACATTCTAGCCCCAGCGCCAGCCCCCGCAAGATCCCTGGCTGTGTGACAGCTGGTGCACACAAAATGTTACTTTTGGTGATTCTCCAACTTACTTTTTTTTTTCCTACTTACTCACTTTTTTTTTACTCATACAGTGCTACCTAGTGCTCCATTCAACTTCTAACCTATCTAGATCAATTCCTCAGGTCATTTTATTTAGGGTACCAACTTGGTTCATTATCTAGTCTTTTTCCTTTGCTCTGCACTAGCAGAGCTTTACCTTAGACTTGTGTGGCGCTTCCTTGACACTTTATTTACCTTGGTTTTCCTTGAAGCACACACTCCTCCAGCGTCCATTGTAGCTAACCTTTATTTACTCACATTGGACTCTAGTCCAAGCCTCCAATAGCCTCTTGAGTCGACCTAGCAACTGGCTAGTCCACCCCTGCGAGTCTTTGGCTGCAACACAAAAGCCACATCGTCGCTCCTCACTGCATCCATGAACTCAGGTAGTACCAGCAAGCAGCCGCTGCAGACCGATCTGGGACAGCTTCGGCATTTTGTAAAGCCTGTCCCGCCATCTTGGCAGAGACAGTAGAACTAGGTAGAGAAAGGTTAGTTTTGAGGCAGCCAGCTGAATGACACTCACCTGATTGTGTGCCGACTGACCTATCATTAGCAGTAAGTGGGTATCATCCACTGTGATAGCAGAGACAGGAGGGTGGAGGATGGGGCATTAAAACAGAGTCATTGACAGCCATACCCATTAAATCCATGTGGGGACCTTGTCCCCCGCTCGCCTTGCTTCCAGTCTGTTTCCTGGCAGTTCGCTTCTTCAGCAGCTGCGGAAACTCTTTATTGACTTGGGCGCGCCATGCTTTCAATGAGGCAGTCGGCACTCCTGGTTTGATTTTCATGTTAGTCCGTGCCATGGAATGAGAATGCTGTGTGAGAGTACTCAGGCTGCATCTCGTGAGCTAGCGCAGAGAGTGACCTGGCTAATACGCACCTGAGGGTTCAAGAATCAACATAGTGTGAACTTGATGGAAAAAAATGCACAACTCTAACAAACAAGCAGTGACACACAGCCATCCAATGCAAATAACGCAAACTTTGAATTTGACAGCTTGAAGTCTGAATCTCAGCCAAAAGCGACAAGTGGCTGGTAGTGATTTTGTTCTGGTGAGAGTTGTGTGGTGGTGCTTGGTAGCGCCTACGAGTGAGAATGGCTGTAAATGTTTTTCTATTTTGCTGTTTCAAGATTTTTGAATCCAAAACAACACAAACGAAACAAAATGATGCAGTGAAACATATGTGATGCAGCATGTGAATCTCACAGGCTAGCCCCTGTCAATATCTCTGGGCTCAACTTGTGATCATACAACATTGTTTTAGACTCCTAGCACAAATACCACACCACTTCCATAACACTAACCATGTTGAAAGAACAACTGGAAAGAAATACTTTTGCAACTGCAAGACCAGGTGCGGAAGTGTGTTAACCGAGGTCACTCGGAGGCCTTCCCCTGGCACAAGCAATATCACATCAAATTCCCCCTCTGACACAGCCCCTCACACCAGTGTAAATGTTGGAATCAACAGAGCACAGGTGGGCTTGGAACTGAGAGAAATGGAATCAGAGACGATGACGATGACAAGTCGACAGTAGATCGACATTGTGATCGTAAAAGTTTGAGAAGCTGACTAAGCTTACAAGGCATGTAAACGTGTATATATCCTTCTCAATATCTACATGGCTAAAACAATGACCAGACACAACCACCACAGGGCCATACCCCTAGCTCTACAGTCAAATGTCTGGTACACAGTCTCCAATACTGTCTATGCCTTCTGGCTACTTTCGCCCAAAACCACTGCTCGAACGAGGATTTCTCTGACCTCGCTGACAGAGTTGAGATGCCACAAGGCAATCAATTTATCGGGCCATGTCCGTGATGATTTAGGTCTGCTAGCAGTGAAAAAACCAGAAGTTGAGAACCAGATCTCCAATGATTGGGGATATTACTCCAATGTAGGTCTTCGACTCACACTTCTGCCAGCTCTGTGTCTAAAAATTTTGATAGGGCTCTTCGTCTTCCCAGTCATAAGTCCCCCATCCTTGGACACCCGTTTGACGGCACATATGGTCACCTTACAAGTTGACACAACAAGAACAAGCCCGAGCCAAGCCAGTCTTGGTCTTGGTCCTGCATTTTGACAGGACTGAAAATTCTAAAAAGAAACCAGTTGCAACCAGTTGCAACCAATGCACAGCCACACCCCTTATTAGCCCTAATTTCTCCTATTTCTCTCTTATTTTTCTCTAATTCTTCCAGCCAGATTTGACTTTTATGCTCAATATGATAGTTAGCTGATCAAAACTAGTGATTCTACTGAATCAGACATGATATAATGTAGCAATATTAATATACATTGCATGGGACACATATCTATGTATCTTTGTGCTTGCAGCACTGATTGAACTACTCTCATAATGCAATATGACTTGTGAACACTACCACTATAGTGAAATATTAAAATGATTATATCTCCACATCCTATGAACCAAATTGCTTGACATAAGAGTCATTTTAAAGCTATGAACAGGAGCTATTTTATGGTCTTAAATTAACCCGGTTTTAACTGGTCGCAACTGACAAAAAGACTATTTAGGACCAGTTTTCATCGGTTTTAGTTGGGTTTTTTTAAATTAATTAATTAAAAAAACCGGACTGGACTGAACCTAGCAACACTATCTACCCTCGAGTTTAGGACCAGTTTTCATCGGTTTTAGTTGGGTTTTTTTAAATTAATTAATTAAAAAAACCGGACTGGACTGAACCTAGCAACACTATCTACCCTCGAGAACAGCCCGACGCCCCTCTTCCAGCGTGCATTGTGGTTGCCTTGGAACCACTGCTTCAGGGAGTCGGGGCTTGATTTGATGGACTGAAAGCTGTACTCCACTGAATGCAGCAAACCAACAGTATTGGGTGAACGACTGCCTTGTTTTGTGGGGCTGGGTGGCAACATTGCCATGCTTGATGGTACCAGCTGAAATGAGGGCGACTGAACCAGGGGGAATTGGATGACCAAGCCGAGGTTGAAAAGAATAAGATCACCACCTGTTAGAGAGTTGAAGAAGCCACATGCAAAAATTGCACACAGTCCATATGGCACATTGCCCTTATCGATGTGCTCAACTGTAACAATGTGATGTCCACAGTGAAAGCTCGCAGTGGGGAAGACACTGTTGGGAAATAGTTGCCGGAGATTAGGATGGTGCTGAAACAGCTGCCCAAGGGAGCTGTTGTACTCCTGATAAATTTTAGGAGTGTAGAGCACAAATGCAGCTGCACATATGTCAGCTAACCCTTCAGGACAACCTATGAAAACACACTGCTCATGAAACCTGCAACCCATTTCACAGCCTTGTTGGCAATGATATCTGTGAGGATTTTTCGATTATCCTTGGCATGGGCCAAATTTGTTTGTTACTTTTGGTGATTCCCCAACTTACTTTAACCTACTTACTTGCTTTCCTTTCACTCAAACAGTGCTACCTAGCGCTCCATTCAACTTCTAACCTATCTAGATTGATTCCTCAGGTCATTTTACCTACAACTTGGTTCATTATCTAGTCTTGTTCCCTTTGCTCTGCACTAGCAGAGCTTTACCTTAGACTTGTGTGGCGCTTCCTTGACACTTTCTTTACCTTTCTTTACCTTGAAGCGCACACTCCTCCAGAGTCCATTGTAGCTAACCTTCAGGTTAGCTACAATCTGAAGGTTAGCTACAATGGACTCTGGGTCCAAGCCTCCAAGCCTCCAATAGCCTCTGAGGGTGAGTCGACCTAGCAATGGGCTAGTCCACCCCTGCAAGTCTCTGGCTGCAACAAAGATATGTCTTGTCCAGGAATTCTCGCATCTCCTTGCTCAAGGCAAGCGTATTCTCCCACATAAGTAGCTCTCGCTGCATCGCCCTCGAGACCCAGACCGACATCTCTGCAGTCCACCAGAACAACCAAGAACTGGAGCATTAATTTTACTCCATCTACGATGCGAAGCATGGGCTGTATGGTCAGCATCAGGAAAAACACCCTATGCCATAGATGGCGATAGGTTGCTATTTGTGCACATATGATGCACAAAGTGCTATATAGGCTACTATGGTGCCATTTGATGCTATATGAGTCTATTTCTGATGTACTAAAATTATCAAAATTGCATTTGAAAAACCTGTTGAAAGGGTAGCAAAGTGTATAGGAAATATGTGTAATAAAGTGTACAAAAAAGCGGACGAAAAGTGTCGTTACAAGTGTGGGAAAGTCATTAGGATTGAGTGTAGCTAAGGTGTACAAAAAAGCATAGTAAAGTGTAGTCAATAGTGCGGGAAAATATATGGAAATAGTGTACAAAAAAGTGTACAAAAGTGTAGCCTTATTTCTCTAATGCTTAGACTTAGAAAAATTCATGCAAGCAGGTCACATGACCATGTTGAACTTGACACGCCCACATTGTTTTGAGTCTTTTAGTACTACTACTATCTAACATCCTATCCTACCTCAATCTACAGTACAGCTACAGCAATATAGCCGGCATGGGCTCAACAGCCTGGTGGCATTACAAGGTAAGTGCGCTCACCTCTTAATGTGCTATGTAGTGTCTTTCCCAATAAGGAAATTGCGTAAATACACAATTTCCTTATTGGGAAAGACAAGCATTGCATGTTTTACTCACTTTTTTAACCCAACCACTCACCTTATCATCCCACCACCACTACTTCAACCACAACACAACAACAATGCTGGAACAGCAGCAATACAGTTGGTGAGGGCTCAACAGCCCCGCCAGCTGTCGAAGGTAAGCTTTTACTTACCTACCAACCCACCCGCTCACCTCGCCAACAGCCACTCCAGCTGTTTGCTCCACCATCACCCTCATCCTCACCTTGGACTCAAACTCGAATAAAACAGCCGGCGTGGGCTCAACAGCCCCGCCGGCATCACGAGGTTTGTATTTTTTCACTCACCATCACCATCACCACCTCTCACCTTGCCAACAGCCACTCGGGCTGTTTGCCCCACCACCACCTCACCCTCACCTTTGACTCGAACACGAACAAAACAGCCAGCGAGGGCTCAACAGCCCCGCCGGTCCTTGACCGTGAGTTTTCACTCACCCCCACCACATCCACTCACCTCGAACACAGCCGGTCGGGCTGTCCGCCCCACCACTACCTCACCTCAACTCACCCTTGAACAACATGGCCGGCATAGGCTCAACAGCCTCGCCGGCATCACCAGGTGAGTTTTTGCTCACCACCACCACCACTACTCACCTCGTAAACAGGCGCTCGCCACCAGCACCCCCCACATCCACCACGACCGACCAGAAACACGGCCGGCAAGGGCTCAACAGCCCCGCCGGCATTGCTATGTGAGTTTTTACTCACCACCACCACCACATCCACTCACCTTGCCTCACCCTCGCTCGTGCATGCCAGTGGCAGCCACCAGCCACCTTCCACCTCCACTCCTTGACAGTAAAACACAGCCGGCGTGGGCTCGACAGCCCCACCGGCATCACGAAGTGAGTACAATCTCACCCACCACTCATCTACTCACCTCATCTACAGCTGCTTGGGCTGTGTGCCCCCCCACCATCTTCCACTGGCACCACCACCACCTCAGTCTCCAATCAAAAAACAAAGCCGGTGCGGGCTCAACAGCCCCTGCCGGCATCACAATGTGAGTGCCCACTGCCAATTCACCCACCATCCCGTCCACTCACCTCGTTAGCAGCCGCTCAGGGCTGTCTGCCCACCACCATCTTCCACCTCTTCGTGCGACCATGCCAACACCTTTCCAACCCCGTCTCCACCATTTCTCGAGCCCGAGTGGCTCGTGTGTAGTATATACTTAGCACAGTGATAGTAATCATGTAGTAGTATACATAAATATACTTTATTTCAATTCTTGCACAAAGAGTGAAAAATGGCACCATATGGAAAAGTCCCAGACTGTTTTTTGACTTTTCCATTTGGTGCACATTGTGCACATATAGCTTATATTGACAGAAGCCTTTTACATGCTTAAAGGCCATGCTATATGGTGCACTTTGGTGCTATTTGTATGCCATATGATGCACTATAGTTGGGTACTTTTCTCTTTTTGCCATATGGCTCATAGTGCACAAATAACATCAAATAGCATTATATAGCAACAAATATTGTCATATGGTGACATATGGCATAGGTCATTTTTCCTGATGAGATCAGCACACAGACCTCTCTGCCATTTCAAACATGAGAACCTATCCCCAAGATCACCGGAAACCATGTCTTCAGATGATGCACGCTCAGTTCCGCGTTGTTCTGGTCCTGAGAACGAAAGTGGCTGTAACAGAACAGCTCAAACAGCTTTAGAACATGTCTGGGTTACACAAAATCTTGCCAAGTGGCTGACTCACCAGGTTCTTGTTGCCATCCAGCATTGACTGGATGTATTCTGATCGTGCCGTCGTGTCACTAATCTGATCATGAATATCCTGCTTCTGACCGAGAGTGTCGGTGACCGTGTCGTCATGGGAAGGAAGGACTTTGTTCTATGCAAGACATTGTAGCCTCACTCAATGCAAGCTGTAGGTCAGATTGAATCTGTTCTGATCAGCAGCCCCAGCATCAGCATGTTCTAGCGCAAGATTATGTTGATAACACTCACTGATTTCAGCAACTGAACAAGCCAACATCCATGTTGGACAATCTCCTTGAACCTGTCCAACAACGGTTGATGCCCTTCTATTGTCTCTTCTGTGTTCAAACTTCTTCCTGTCTCAAGACAATTCTTCGAGTGCGCGTATTGAGCATATGTCTTGCTCATATCAGCATAATCACGAGAGCCGTGGAGTATCTTATGGGGTTTGATCTTCACCTTCAAACTCTATTGGTGTTCCTTCAAAAGATCTGTCATTGAGCCCTCAGCTACTATTTTTCAGCGATGCTCAGCGACAACATGCCATCAGGAAATGTGTATGGATGTCTGACCGATGATTTCAGCCGCTCCATCCAACTCTTCTGAGACCTCCTCAGCAGTGACGACCTTTGACTGGTGTTTTGACATGAATTGCTGGCGACCATGAGAGAATGCAGCAAGGCAGCATTCCTCTGCTGTAGTGTTTTAAAGTCCGGTCTGGTCTGGTCTTTTTCCTCATTAGGAAGGCGACCGGACTATGACCGGTTTTTTGAATTAATTAATTCAAAAAGACTGGACCCAAACCAATAAAAACCGGTCTTTTGGCAATTGCAACTGGTTTTTTGCTTAGCGTGGGAAAAACCAAAATAGTACCGGTTCCTGGCTATAAATTGGTCTCTGGGTCAAGCAAAACGGTTCACACGCCACAGAGATATGAGCATTTCAAAACAGCATGTTTTGTGTAGTGATACATCAGATACTATCAAGTTACATGTGAAGTCAAGACCAATCAGAGACTCAATTCTCAACACAGACTAATGAAATATAGATAAACATGTAGCTCAGAGAGTGTATATACATGATTGAATGAATTCTATGAATGTTCATCAATATTGTCATTGGCTAATTTCAATATTCATCAAAAAACTCAAATAACATCCATAAAGATCCAGAAAAATCAGGGAAAATAGGGTAATACATAGGGGGTGGCTGTGCATCGGTTGCAACCGATTGCAACTGGTCTTTTTTCGGTTGCAACTGGAGTCTTTTGATCTCAAATGCTGGCAAGAGGCAACTGCAGTCCAGTTGCGCTCAGTTGCGGTCCAGTCCAGTTGCCAGTCTTCGTACCAGTTGCCAACTGGACTTCGAAACACTATTGACAAGGTCTGGAGGGACCTCTTCCTCCTTCTCTGGTGTTTCTTCCTCCTTCCTGCGTAACCTGGGCACTGGTACCTCTAGCCCCTCCCTCCGATACGAAATGAAGCCGTTCCGCATTCTCTATACCCTCAATCCATCTCGTGGTTGTGATGGTGCAGCAGACTCAATAGGAGACCTTGGCTTTACAACGCAGACATTACTGTGCACGACTGTTAAAAACCTGATTCAACAGGTCCCTCGCCATTGAGGCCATGTCTAAGCTCTCAAAATACAAGGCGATCCTAGGAGGAATTGATTACACCATCGATTACAAGTAGGCAGCCATTCAATATCTACCCTGCATGATCACTACTGATGAACCGCCCATAGGGCGAGTGCAGACGTGTATGGGCTGGCATCCGAGGAGGACTGGGAAAGATTCTCCCTATATTGATCAGCTTTAAACACCATTGTGTGGCCATCCCCCAATCAGCTCTAATATGCCGGGCAGGAGATGAGCGTCATCAACAACCTCATGTCCATTGCAGACCTCATGTCGCTTCTCTATCCGTGAACGCACCCCCTCAGACATTGCGACCATATTCCCACCGACATCGTCCTGAAGCGGTCAAACAGCGACAGCGGCCTGCATGTTAGCGTTTCCCACAATCCGCATGTATGGTGAATCACGGGAAATCCTAGTGAGTCTGAAATACTGCAATCCGCGTATACGTCGGATTGCATTAAAACTTATTCATTCTTCCTTTGTTTATGTTGTTTTTCTTCACACCGTCCCTAACCCTAACCCCTTGTTGTTGTTGCACAGGAGCTTCTAGTGGTCGTGTATCACCCGCAGACGGTCAGTGGTGTTCACCTGTTTGCTGTTTGTCGTCCGTATTGACTTCACGCATTGTCTGTGTTTCTTAGGTCTGATAGTTGATCAGCTCGCCCTTAAGCAGCTCAGCGAGCGTGAGGATCCTCCGGAGTCTCGTCGTACATATCTGATTTCGTATTTCACAGACAAATTCATTGTAGACACCGTGTCGTTGTCAGAGTCTTCATCTCGTGGTTGTAGGATCCGTTCCAGGTCCACTCTCCTTGAACTGCTCACCCTGTCGTGCAATTCATCGTCGTCCCCCCTCAAACGTGATCTTCCTTCCTCCGCCACAGCTGACATCATATCTTGTGAGTTTTATTCAGTTCGCTTGCGTGCTGTAGTTAACATCGTCCTTTTACATTAAGCTCCTTGTCGTCCTTCGTTGAAGAAACGCTCTCGTGCCGGCACCGCTGGGCATCGTCAGCCGAGTATCAATCGTCCACAACCTTCTCCATTGGAAATGGATCAGGGTGAGGAAGAGGAGGACGATCCCGCTTACAGAGCATTGTTGCACACCATGCCTTAAATGATATTGTGCGTCTTTCCGTAGTCTTCGTTTCCTTCCTTCAATCTCATTTTGTTCACATTCCGCAGTGTACTTTGCTTGTTTCACTATGCAATTGAATTTTGTTTCGTTTGTATGATCGCTCACCACTGAATGTAACCACACAAAGCATGGAGGTAACTCATTGGCTGCTTGGGCGAGGAGAGCAATTTGTCCTTTCGTTCCGCTCGTAATATATTGACCCTGTTTGTGGCGACCTGTTCCTTCGGATTGCTTGTTCGCGCTTCAAGCTCTGGGCAGGGTAAGTTTGGTGGGTCGGACCATGTATTATAATATTTCCTTGTCCCTCGTCTTTGCGATTCAGTTCCCTTCCCTCTCCTCGTCTTCCTCTCTCTCAAATCTTCTTCGGTTCTTTGCTAACTCTTCAATGGCCGACTTCAATGATCTTCATCACCTCAATGCTCTCAACGATGCTATGGACGTTCAAGTTGATCTGTGAGTTTCCTCTCTCACTGCTCGCCGTTGTTTGTGAGATTCATCGCCTTTGCTTGTCCTTTTTTCAGCGAGATCCGCGAGGTTGACCCTCTCCTCCTTCTTCATCAAAATTGCCCTTGGCACAGATTCATCCCAACTAAGCCCAGCCCCAAAGGATCTTTGTTGATTGGTACAAGCTAAGCACATAAGGTGCAAGCAACCCAACTCCTATCTAATTCCATCCCACTCTGGCTTTGCCCTCTCGTTTTTGGTGTGCAGGGCATCCTGTCTACACAGTGAATCTATGTGCTCCACCATTCTGTCCTTGTCAAAGTGTGGGAAATTTTCACAAACACATATGAACTGAAGGACATTCTCCCTATAGAACCTGAAAGCTCTCCTCCTCCAGGCGGGTCGATGGCTGAAGCTAAACACATGCCAGCTGTCCTTCTTGGCGTGTAGGTGATCTGCCAAGGCACTGCGGTTGATTGTGACATCGCACTGAGGACAGAGCGTTGTGTTTGAATCCCCGTGGGTCAGTCCGATGCCACCCGTTGATATAGCTGCATCTGATTCCACCCTCAGCCTCTTCCGCCTACCATCGTTCTTCGTTTGTGAGCGGGAGTCAGAAAACGCAAGCTACGTGGGTTCTTTGGGGGTACAAGCTCACCTGGTCCCCATCTACACCCGGATCCTCTGACATCCCAGGACTCCAGCCCCTTCCAAGGGCCTCGTTGGCCAGAGGGGGAGGAGGGAGAGGGGGGTAGCTGGAGTTTGGAGAAATCCTAGGCTGTGGAGCAGGAGGTGGTGGGTATACCTTTGCTGGCTCTGCCGCAGGGGGCTGTGAGAGGGGAGGGCTGCCGGGTCTGCTTAGGCTGACGGGGCTTGGCTGGTGCCCGGGTGTCTCTGAGTGGGGGGGTGGATGACCGGGCTGGGATGTTGGGTTGGGGGGTACCCATGGCTTTGGAGCGATGGGATTTGGGGTGGTGTCCGGGTGCCTGCCTGGTGGATGCAAGGTGCGTGGGGTAAGTCCTGGCTGGGGGTTTACGGGTGGCAGGCGGGGAGATCCTTGGAGGATCCTGTTGAATGAGGTGGTTCCTTATGCTTTCCAAAATACTGTGAATGGCTGGCAGTTCCTCCTTTACCTGCTCTAATTCCACCTTGGCTGGACATGAATGGACTGAGGTTTGCTCCAGAGACAGTCCCAGGTGTGATTCTTTGCACTGCGCCTGCCGTGCCAATGCGGCTTCACGGTTGGGCTGAGTACCATCGAAACCCCAAAGACGCTGCCACCCATCGCAGAACGTGAAGGCCATGTGGGAGAAGTGGTCGGTCAGCTCCGGATGGTCGTCAAGTTTTCTGGAGTACAGTCGACTACCCATGTCCCAAGTGTGGCCCATTTGTGAGTGCATGATATGGTCCATATCAGAAGGGCAACCAAAGAAGGCTGTGATGTTGTAGTGGTCAGCAATTTCCGGAAGAATGTGACGCAATTGGTTCCGATTGAGAGCAATGCCCAGGTGTTTCTTGGTGGTTCTTTGCACCACCTGGGTCAAGCAGGATGGTTACCAGCACTCTCCCATGCTGGATAGCAGATAGCAGTGGCTTTCTGGATCAGCGTTGGGAATAAGGAGGTCGCTTGCCCAGGCCTCAATTGTTGCAACTGAGGCATAGTAGCATCTCAGTTGGTGCTCAAGGGATCGAGCCAAAAAGTGCAGGGTGGTTTTGTCGCGGCCGGTGTTGCAGCCACTCTTGGTATAAAGCCCAATGCAAGCAAGGCAGTCGAACACATAGGAGAGGCTGCGGGATCGGAACTGAGTATTGACAACCTTCGTGCGGACCTCCTCCGTTCCCCTCTTGGGCATCCCAGGAATCTGGTGGAGAAGAAAGTAAAGCCCCTCTTTAAACTCCTTGATGCTTTGTAGATATCTCTGCCAGTGTCCTTGCCGGGAAATGGGCTTTCCCTCTTCAACGATTTCCTGCCATGGCTTCAATGATCCCAGATTATTAGTGATGGAAAGTCCGCTCCAGTCCAATTTTTTTCTTCATTTGGGAAGGACTGGACCGTAACTGGTCTTTCCTAATTGGGAAATCATAAAAAACCGAACCAAACTGATCAAGACCGGTCCTTAACGATCCTTTATCGGTTGCAACCAATATTTCGCTTAGCGTGGGAGAAATCAAAAATAGAATTGGTTCCTGGCTACAAATCCGTTCCTGGGTTAAGCAAAACGGTTCACACACCATAGAGATATGACCATTTCAAAACAGCATGTTTTTTGTAGTGATACATGAGATATTATCAAATTACGTGTGATGGCAAGACCAATCATAGACTCAATTCTCAACACATACTAATAAAATATACATGAATATGTGACTCAATGAGTGTATATACATGATAGAATGAATGTATGACATGTCAATTAATATTATCATCAGCTAACCTCAATATCTCACCAAAACATCCAATAAAGTCAGAAAAACTTGGGAAAAATCAGGAAAAATTGGGTGATATATAGGGGGTGGCTGTGCATCGGTTGCAACCGGTTGCAACTGGTTTTTTTGTAGAATTTTTGGTCCTGTCAAAATGCAGGACCAAGACCAAGACCGTCAAACCAGTTGCAATTAACAGTTGCCGATGGTCTAAGTTGGGTTGGGTTGTTGGTCTTTTGACGGTCCTAGGACTGGACCTGACAACACTACAGATCATCCTCGCTCATTCCAAGGAGGAGATCGTCCTGAAGCTGTGAAGATGGAGAGAACAAGGTGGTGGTATGCCCCTGCTATGTCAGACGCTGAGTATCTGGACACGTGGGCCGACTTGCATGCCAAACTTGTCGCCACCGACAGCTTGCTGGAGTACTTTGGATCGGTTGAGGAGGTTGATCGTGCCAAGTACGAGAAAGGAATGTCCAAGTACTGGGTACGGGTGCTGAAGCACTGCACGGAAGAGCAAAACAAGATTACCACATCATACACCAAGGAAGAAGTGGCCATCGTGCAGTACATGCCAGCGGAAATCCAGTGTCTGAGATCTGGCCTTCTCTTTGATGGCAGAACAGTACTTACGCTTCCCTTGCCCAACAAGATTCTGCTCCCTTACCTGTTGAAATTATACGCTGACCCCAATGAAAATGTCTCCTTGGAAGACGTTTGCTCACACAGATTGTTTCCTGGGTCGAACCCCTCAGCTCCTATGCCATCAAACAACACAACCCCAATCAACAGAGTCGGCAGTGGTACGATCACGTCAGCGCCCTCATGGCGTACGCCGGAAGCGAATACCGAGATCAAGAGAAGGAGCACAACAGGTCGACGGAACACGCAGGAGTGCAACAATACTGACTCTGATAAACAGCTGTTGACTGTCCTCATTACGCATCAAAGGGACTGGCTGCGTGGCGCAAAGAACTATGCCATCACAAGTAAACTTGTCCTGACCAGCGTCAAGCTAGACGACGACTTGCTATGAGGCCGTTCGAACCGCAGACCTCATGCCACAATACTACAAGGAATGTTCCAGGGCTGTCAAGGTTTTCAAAAAAGGCACAGTCCAGGACATATGGAGTCCGGGACGAATATCGGGTCAGCGGACAGGCTGCACAGATTCTGCTGAGGGAAATCATTCCGCGAGTGAGTTCCCCTCACCGGTTCTCGCTTCAACTGCCTTGTCTGAACCAGGCTAAGAGATACATGCAGTGGAACCTGGTCCTTTGGATTCCATCCAAAGTCTGGTTTGGGTTCTTAGCCCGAAGGGTGCTAGAAGTCCAGCACACCCAGATGGCCCTATGCAGACAAAACCCAATGTGCTCGAGACGGCCAACATGTTTTTCTTGCAGGATCTTTGGATCGACATTGATCCCTCATGACGCTCTTCAGGACTTCGACGACGTCCATGTGTTGGCTCTTATGGCTGCCAATGCAAAGGCACAACAGGACAAGGCCCTTGCCACAAGAAACCGTGGCGTCCAAGATCCCTTTGATCAAACGGTTATGTTTCCCATTGGTGCCAACCCTACCTGGAGTGCATTAAAGCAAGCCATTGCGAGCAATCCTGGTCTCATGTTGAAGGATTGGTCTTAGTTTCTCAAGCAGGTTCTATGGTACTCCCCTGTTTGTAGTGCGTCTGTTCTGCAACTTTACAACACAGATGTGGATGATGGTTGAGGCCTTCAAAGCGATCGGATCGTCCCTGCACCCAACTCCTTGCATGACACCACGCTGTCTTTGAAGCTTCCAACATTGGGCTGGAGCATGCATAAGGCACCGCCCACGGAGATCTACTTTCCTTCTCCAGACAGCAGCGCCGGCCATGATGGCTCCATCTGGATGGTCTTCTGGAGGAACAATGGATATATCAGGGAGTATCATGACCACCTGAGCGACAGAGATGAACACCAGCAAATCCAGATCAACGGATACCCTTGCTGATATCTTCTCAGTACGGCAGTGTCTTCCTGCCAGCCAGAAAATGACGAAGAACACCAAAGGAAATGTCTGGAAGGTACAACAGGGCACCTACATGTTCTTCCAATCCCAAGTTTTACATGATTGAAGGCTTGGAAAAGGAGATCGAGACGCGAACACAAGTCGCCCACCGTCCTGGTCGTGGCATCAAGTTGAGACCTTTCTTAGAAGAGGATTTATGGAGATCGAGCGGCTTCGATGGCCTGGCCAGCAAGAAAGATAAGAAAGACAGGCAGAAGAGACGACAGCTGCAACAGAGACTGGATTCATTCGAGAACAGGTCTGATTTGGAGGGGCCGGGTACCTTTGCCCGCTGGTTGGGGCAGAAGAATGGAAGGGATGTTTCGTGGGTTTCGTCCAACCTCCTGGATTTTCTTTACATAGTTGCCTCCAATGCCCAGGACCTCTTTACCCCATACTACGGCAGCATGTAGCCTGGTTCTACTTCAGATGATGCAATCACGGTTTGTCAATGCTTCGGTGCATGGTCAGGGTTGTCAGTCAGGCTTTTCCATACAGCGGCCAGATAAATTTGCATGGTATTGGTGAAACATGGAGTGGGGGAGACCCTATCCATATGCTGTCAAATCTCATATGAGGGAGCCGAACAGGTGATAGAGCATGCTACTGACCATTCGTCTTGGCCGATGATATTTATAATCCATCAGTTTATCTGCACGTACTAGCATCACCTGAAAGGCTCAATGAATTCATTCCTCATCCTCTGATGCTTAGGGCAACTAAGCAGATTTGGCCAACATTCACAAATTGATATTTGACACGAAGTACAGATTCTACAGGGTAGCATTCAAATGATACAACCAAAGGTTTTATGCACCCCTTGCATGTGCACTCTTTGTTTTGCTCGCTTACCACGGCCGTGGGGGGAGGCACTTGCTGCTTTCGGGCTAGGCGAGGGGGAACGATTCTTCAGTATGCAAAGACGGAGCTTTAGCCTCCATGTCCGCCTTTGATGAAGTCGCAAGAGCCTGGATGCCACCCGGCTACATTTCGTGAGGATCATATAACCGGGAGCAATGGACTGCTTATCTTGCAAGCCCACGCCCTCCCCGACCTCAACCTCCAGTCGTTCTGAAGGAACGAGAGGCTTTGCTTCGTCAGTATCAACTGAGTGATGAATGGCAAAATACTGACCTTCTGCACACTCTCGCTGAGCTCCCCCCGTGACTCTGCTGAAGGCAACGGAGGCTTTGCTCCGTGAGCATAAATCAAAAACTAAGAAACGAGCTATTTACTTTGTCCATAGCCCCGCTGATACGTGTCTTGGATTTGCGGACTTCATCCAGCCGCGTTCTGGCCAGGTTCACCACATCCAGCACATCAAGCTGGCTGCATGAGAGGGGGGAGCCAGCGAGCCAGCAAAGTGAGGGGCAATCAACGGTAAGTCCGTGTTAGGCTCCCACTCCAGAGCGCGAGTAGCGTCCCTGAGAAGCAGCCCAAGCCCAAGTACAACCCTACTCATACGCCCCTGAGACTTCGAAGCTGAGTTCAGCGACATGAAGGTTGGCTGGTAGGTAAATCTCCCAAGATCACCAGTCGCCCCAAGCCAATGAACCATCATAAGTCTGTAATGTTGTCTGTCAAATGTTTTTTTTTTTCCTTCAAGGCCAAGGATACTTGCAGGGAAACTCTTGGTCTTGGTAAGGTTGGGCTGACGACAAAGTCCGCAAAAATGCCAATTGCGAGGCAATGGTGTCGGCATTACCAGCTGGACTGCGCAGATCGCTTGGAGGTGAGGGGTTAGACCCCGAAGGGCCTGCTGTCCGACCCACACCATCTAGGACTTGTTTGCCATCTTCTGGTGAACCCTAAGCCAGAAGGTTGTCGTCCATCCTTCGCCTGGCACCTTTACCAAGGTGATGCTGGGTGAACGTTGTCTTCCGAATGTTTGGTTCAGTCTCCACCCTGTGATTGTAGGTGTGAGATCGCAGAACATGAGACTGGTGCAAACACCACGTACACGGTGACTTCAACCCCTCCATTTCCCCCATTAGACCGGTGACCAAGGAATACCACGCAGTGCACTCCATGGAACCCCCCTTGGTTGATTGATTGGGAGGGTAAAGAGGGATGTGGCTCAAATGTCATCAAAGTCACAAATTGTCTTGGCGACGACACACCACACGTGATTAATCCATGTGCAGCATGTTGCGGCTGGAGACTATTTTAGCCTTCAATTGCATTTGAGCTGGAACACTATGTTTCGGTCGGCCAATGTCTCTTATGCACATATCCAAAAAACGAGAGTATCATAGGCTACTCATTTAAAGACAACGTAAACATTCAACTACTATCCTAAACCAACCATTAGTCCTATGGTTGGTTGGAGTGACAAACTCAGCCGCTACGGGTTTTAACCCGGTCTGTTTGCCTGCAGGGCAAACCACGGAATCATCAGCAGCCAACCCGCACTTCATATTCTCGCACATGGTAGCCCACGGTCTTTTGTTCTGACTGAGAATTTCCAAGGACGAACAGCGGGACAAACAGGACAAAGAAGGGGGAGGTGGTTGCCTAAGGACGCCTGTACGTGTTCCACCACATATATTTGGCAGCAACGATGCAGGGGGGTAGAGTCATGAGAGAGGGAGAGAGCAAGACATCAGTGTGCATTCCCAAGTCCATGCAATTGCTTAGCGCTTTCGGCATGGCGGTCTCCAATCCATAACCTTCAATCAGATGGGAAAAGAACAAGGAATTGAGAAAAAAGGAGGCGAGGAGGGCCTGAAATCGCTCAGCCGTAAAAACAATGCATTTCTGCACCCCCAAACTAATCCAAAACGAATCAATAAGTGGGAGTGATGAGGGATGCATGAAGCGCTAAGCAGGACTCTTCATATTTGTGAACCCATCCACAGCTCAATTATAGGGTACTTTTGTAAATGGGTTAGGGTCAGGCATGGGTTATGGTCACTACCATTCGTCAAAAAGGTCGAATCGCGCAATCTCTCCGTCGGACAGGCCTTTGACACTAGATTGACACACAAAACTTAGCCACTGTAATAAAACAAAGTCGTAGTTCAAATATACATACTTAGATATATGTGGGTATATATCAATCAAATTCACACGAGAACGTCAAAACACGCAATCTCACTCACAGTGAATTTGCACGAAATGACGCATCTGACAGAATAAACCATTTACCAGCGCCTGTAGTACATTACTACTATATTAGGCAGGTAGTTCATGGGACATCTAATATCAGCATCAATCATGCTATGGCGCAGAAGCAGCAGCGATCCGCGTTTTGACATCAACTCACTATCACTGACAATGTCCAGGAAAGCACAATCGAAGGTTGGGACAAAGAAAGCTAGCAGCGCCGTTGCAGGACCAACGGCGAGCGTGGAGAAAACAAGACTACAGAAAAATCAGTAAGTTATAATCGATCTTGAGTATAATCTAACACGATCTATATCATCTATGGAAGATCAACAACACGCTGCTCCTCGACACCTGTGATGACAACGAAGGAGCCAAGCTCAATGATAGCGCACGACAGACAAGGAGAAATGTCTGGACGCCGCGCTGTTCAGGTACGCGCACCTCGACATTATCGGGTACGAAAAGGCACTCCAGTTCCACAAATGGAACGAACACTCGTGAATACAAAGCCGAGAAAGGGACCGCCCTTTTTGAATCTTTCACAGGTACGGACTGGATCGGTATGTGCGCATAGTCCTATATTGTATGTTATTCTCTACTCCGTTATTGGTAATTACACTGATGTACTGAATAGCTTTGGTGCAAGGAACACCATCCCGATTGTGGTCAAGTGGGACCGTGTCACCGTTGGAACATACGAAACTACGAACCGCAACCTTCGTGAAGAACTCCCCATCCTTAAGATTATGGACCTCTCTGAGCACAATCAAGTTATAGTCGCGGGTGGGCAACACCATCTAGGACCACTGAAGCTATGGAAGGCCGATATGATGATGCAAGTGGTAAAGATCGAAGAACGCATGGATGAAATCAGCTCGATGAACATTACCGCCGATATGAGAGACGAAGTCGACGAGTACAACAAGGTCTTGAAACCGGCGCTATCACGCATCAAATGCCAGCTTGCATACGGTGGACAGTGGATGGTGCAGCTATTTGATTTTCGTGAGTCCAAGTTCGATAACGCGCAGTCTGACACAAAGAGAAATTGCGCGATTCGGGGGAAAAGGTCAAATCGCGCAATTTCACTTTGTTACTTTTGGTGATTCCCCAACTTAGCTTTTCCTACTTACTTACTTTCCTTTCACTCATACAGCGCTACCTAGCGCTCCATTCGACTTCTAACCTATCTAGATCGATTCCTCAGGTCATCTTACCTAGGGTACCAACTTGGTTCATTACCTAGTGTTGTTTCCTTTGCTCTGCTAACCTTAGACTTGTGTGGCACTTCCTTGACACGTTGTTTACCTTGAAGCGCACACTCCTCCAGAGTCCATTGTAGCTACCCTTCAGTTACTCACATTGGACTCTAGGTACCGTTACTTATTTCTTCACTTAAATATATCTCAGTTACTCACATTGGACCCTTGAGTCGACCTAGCAGCTGTCCACCCCTGCAAGTCTTTGGCTGCAACACTCTTTGCGTCAGATTGCGCAACATCCCTGTCATTACTATAATCCATTCACAGAAATGTCCCATAAATACAGATCTTAGATTACCATTCTGAGTGCGTCTCCAGTTGTGTATAATATGATCGAGGAATATGGATCACGCAACTTTGTGATTCCCGGAATTGCGTGATTCGGTGTTTCCCGCGTTCATGAGGTCTCATGACCCTGTTATGAACATAACCCAGGTACAACGAGAACATCGGCTGGACCATTTGCAAAAAGGCCCTGTAATTGGCTTCGACCCCAGCGCCAGGACACAGATACCAGCTTTTCAAGAATCTGCTACACTGTCTGCGTGGAGCGAAGCATTCACCCGAGGATCCTTTGGGGTTAGGTTAGGTTAGAATAACTCGCGCCCCAATCTTATGCTTCAGCACAAGAATCTCACCATGTTCACTGCGGTCCTCGAAGACGTTGTGTATGAATCCGACGAGCATCTCAATGTCTCTTTGATTGCAAATAATCTCATTCCTTATTTCATTGGTGTAAGTTCATATTTAAATCAAATTGTAGTGCACATGTGTACTAAAATTTGAATTTTGATAGCATTTCCTTGCAGTTTTCCAGCCAATGTGGAACACTATCCTATTCCTCTGTTCACCCATTGAAATGCCTACGCTCGAGCAAGCCTGTCAGGAAGTGCCATAAGCACGGTTATACCAAGTCCCCGTGCAGATTGCTGAGTGTGAGATTGAGGTATCTTCTGAAGCGACCAGCGTCATCTCCACTCCTCCTTGGTGCACCGCCGTAGTGTCTCACTCTCCATTATCTATTTCCATCTAATCAGATATTGATAGCGGCTAAATACAGTCCAAGCGAAAGTTGCATGGAAGTGTCGACGTCGGACGATCCACCTCCTTGCCGCCATCTGCTAACACGTGTTGAATTGCGCAATTGAATTGAATTTGTAAACAATACCATCATCACGCAGCAACGAGTCGACGCAAAGCATTTGTTGATACGAAAATATATACCACGTGTGGTACGACTACCACACCATGTAGACCCTCAGTTCGGCGACGAACCTTTTGCCTGTCCATTCGGTCCAATGCTTCGTGAACACACAGTTTACAATGGTCCCGTGGCTGTTGTAGTGTCAGTCAGTATGAGATGTACATGAGAGCGTCAGACGATTGCACTCACCGACAGCGCTCGTTCTGCCTGCCGTTCACCCCGATGACATAGTTCATCTCGTCAGGGTACACCTGCCTCAATGACAACTCCGTGATGATGTCATTCATCCACGTCCAGAGCTCTTCGAGCACAATGTCAATTGAAAAACATCGGCAGAATGGGAGGGAGGTCAGATCGGGTCTCGACCTCCTCTCACTACCGTGTGGAGCATACGAGAACACCATCGTGGCTTGAGGCAATTGGGCGTGACACCCTCTAGGGCAGAAGATCTTGGGGACATATTCATCAGCTCCCTCTACACTTTGCTCCTCGACATTTTTCAGCCAGTAGGTGAATGCGCAGATCGCGCAGCATATATCGCAACCGGTGGCTGCCACCACAGGAAGCGCCAGGACTGCGTCACATCTGTGACGATCGTTGTCGATCGAGTTAGACGGACCGAACAAGGTGATATTACTCACAAGCTGCAGCGCAGCAAATCTTGGACATCGATCAAAGTATTGAGTCAGGCTTTCAACACAACAGTATCGATTTCAGTCAAGGGTGGGCGCATGTTGTTGTTGTTGTCCATGATGGATGTTGAATGTGAGTCACGATGAAAGTGTCCACATCGAAGACCAGAATAATATAGCCAGCGACACGTGACGTGATTAAGTGATTTGTTGATACACAAATCTGACGCAAATCGTCATGTGTGTCGATTTGCATTGAACGCGAGAACTCTCCAATAACCTTGATCGGTCTGGCACTTCACTAGATTAGACGCAAATCAACACTTGCAAATCAACATGTGTGTTCATTTGCATCAAATGTGAAAACTATTTCATAACCATGATCGGTCGGGCACTTCAGTCAGTTCAACGCAAATTGACACATGCGTCAATTTGCGTCAGATTCACATGTTCGGTCTTTCCAACGCAAATCGATGTGTATGTCGATTTGCGTCGTATGTATATATGTATATACATCCATCCGTCTATGTACGATACAATACGAACGTCTTATGATCCATCTTCGAAATGCACTCTTCTCCGGTTGCGGTTAGTGAATCCACTGGGCTGGGGTACATACTGAACTATTTCAAGGTCGCTCATCGCTTCCTCGACCCTACCCCGTTTGCTTAATACTGATCTGGCTCAGGAACGGACCACGTCTTAACCCATTGGGCTCGCAGAGACACCAGCTCCGACGACTCCTCCATCTGGAGGTCGTCGAGTTCCTGCCGTGTCAAGTATGTCTCTCGATTGTTGATGGTACGTCTGCGAGAGACGTTGAACGGCATCCACACGTCGTGGACGATCAGGCTGCTCGGTTTGCCGCGTGCCCCCGGCCCCGCCGCGTTGACGCACCACGTCGTGTGGTCGATCTTCAGCTTTTCCGCACACTCCAGGAGCAGAGGTTTGAGAGTCTCCCCTCTGGCGGCGATGTGCGCGACGACGACGCACCCTCTGTCAGTCATGATCAACTCCAGTTGCTCGATTGCGACTCTGAGAAGAACCTGAAACATTCTGTTCTGGACGAACGGAATGTCGCACTTCTTTGTCACCTTGTCGTACACCATGTCCATGAAATAAGACAATAGTTTGCTGCCGCCAGTGGGTTCAGTGAGAGACATGGTCGTCTGCGTGTTGTTGCGACGAGGGTTGATGGCTGCGTCCTGTCTTTGCCTGCCATGTCGTCTCTTGCTCAAGCTGGCGTCCGTCAGCAGTCTTTTGATCTCAGGCGACAACATGTCAGACACCAACTTCTTCACGTCCTCGATGTATGTGGCGAGGCAGATCTCGAACACATTCCTCGCCCGTGCTCTCGGGTGGGTGTTCGATGGCGTGATGAATCACGAGGCGACCGCGAGTCAGCTGCCAAAACGAGAAAGAAAAGTCAGCCAAAGACTCCCTCCGACGTTGCGGACGGAGGCCAGTAGGACAGAGTCAAGACTGACCTTTGATACCTTCTCGCTGTAGGTCAATTGCAAGCATCTCTCTGAGCACATGACCAGACTCAGAGTAGGAGAACTCTCCGCGCTCTCAAGAGGCCATTGAGGTGTCTTGAGGACAACCTTTTGGGACAGCATGTCAGCGTAGGACACCAGCTTTCGATTCAGGGAGGGGCACCCGTCCATCAGAATGCTGAGAGACAGATAAAACGGATCCATCAGTTTCTTTGTCAGAACGACTGGACCCCGTGTGTGCATAATTCAGTGTGTGCTCCAATATCGGCATGAACTCGATAGTGTAGGGGTTGATGGGTCGTTTGTTCTTTCCAAACCATCTCGTCCAAGCTGGTGATGGGGAAGGTGGTCCATTTGAACAGATTGGGGATGACCTGTGCAAGTCTGGCGATCGTCGTCAGTCGAACAACTTTCAAGTTCAGCCTGAGTATGGTTCACCTCCTGCTTGAACGGTTTGAGGCATTTCTTGATGGGGTCCACCACCGAAGGGTGAGAGGCGTACATGCAAATCTTCGACATGACTTTGCCATAGATGACACTGAAACATGAACGGCGGTCGACAGTACTGGTGAGTAACTCGGAGTCTCAGATGTACAAAGACATGTAGGAATGAATAGAACTCACTCTCCATGTTTGTGATGAGGTCTCAGACGGTGGACGTCGATGACGTACGTCTGTTCAAGTCGCAAAGCTTGAGGTTGATCAGGTCCTGCGACAGCGGTGTTGAAACATTGATGAGGGAGCCCTTGCATGCAGTGGTCTCTGTGTTGCTCCAAGGTCCTCTTGTCGGATGCGGAGGTGACCGAGGTTCATCCTAGGACTGTGGTGATGATTCCCAGCTGAACATAATGGAAACGCGTTTGATTTCGCACTCAATGAGAGATGGCGTTGTACATCTGAGCGCCGACTCCCCTGACCACAGGGGCACCTCGTGGCAGGCCTTCGTCAACGGGTTCGAGTTCGGCGTTTTCAGGCTGATCGCGGCCATGCAAACATTCATGACTAGCTCCCACCTGTTCCGTTTCACTGAGAACATCGCTCGACAGGTCGTCGATATGCTGTTCCACATCTCCGATCTTCTCGATCATATTAAATCCGACTTCCCTATCGTCGCTTCCTTCGCATCTTCTCTTCCCGTTCCTCCTCGATCGCTTATAGTAGGCCGCTATGACCACCCACAAGCTTTCTTCACTTCGTTACGGGAAACTGCTATCTATTTCCTCGACGTCATCGGGTTGTATCTCTACTGCTGGTCGCATCATCCACCCTCTACCCCTCACGCCCGCTTTTCATGGGTGACCGTGTCAGACATTCCATTGCGTGGGGTCGTCGTTAACATGGATACAATCACGGTAGAGCAGCTTTCGCGCTACATCATCCATCGCGTCCCGGTCTATTACATCGCATATCTCCCCTCCATCCAACGCGCCTTAATTTCAGGGATCTGGATGCCGAAATGGCCGCCCAACACGCTCAAGCTATGTCTTCCAGTCGACAAGAGAAGGCTCGTGCACATGAAGAGCGTCGTTCGGGTCCCACAGGACCTCCCCCTCCCCAACCTAAACGGAAAGAGTATTGGTTCGTACAGGCGAAGAAAGGACTGTTCAAATCTGGGGGGAAGAAATCATTACAAAATCATGAAGCAGGGGGCCATATAAGGGAGTTCCAAGTGCCCTCGGGTCACTTGTTCAAGTTGCTGTTCGTGGATGATTCGGACGACAACACGGAGAATACAGGCGGCTCCCAGAATCCCCATGATGAAGATGACTCGGAATCAGACTCGGGACGGCCTCATTTCATGTTTATTAATGAAGCGCATGCCCTCAAGGCATCATCCAAAAAGGTATTACCCTTAATTGAGAACCCTGGAGCTGGCCCGTCTACGTCCTGCGCCTTCGAAATGCCCAGTATCAAAGACGAGCGTGGATGGGTACGGACCATCCCTAACTTCAAATACCTCCCTGCCGATATTCGTTCATTGTTTCCTGAGAGAACCCTGTCCGAGCAGCGCCCTCCCACCCCGCCACAGCCGCCCCCTATGATACAAGGGCCTTCGATCCAGCCATCCGTTACCCCTCGTGGTTGGTTGCCTCTGCCCGAGAGGTCCCCCTCCCCCCAAGCATGGGCAAACTGCGGTGATTAGATCCCATCCCACTGATGATCTTGATCAACGACCATGCAGACACCGAGCTTCGCGTCACAGAGTTTTCTAAACCCCACAAGTATGGAACGATCTCCACTTTGATCGACGGTATAAATGATCCAACAATGTTGTTTCGCGCTCGATTTCCCTCTGACTCATCGAGGAATGCCCGAATCTATTTCGTCAGTCTCACTTTCTTTCTCATCCTTTCCTGCGCTGAGTATTTGTCCTATAGTTTCCTGGACAATGGTTTGGCCATCGGTTGGAGCCAAACTCAATGTGATGTGCCAATGGGGAAACGCAAGGTTTATTCGGATAATCTTACTGTTCGTTCGTGGGGTCTGGCGCACCAGGCAGGGGTCTTGACTTATCCTCATATGGATGTGGACGGCGAAAATACATATGTCATCCCCATGTCCGGTGTCAAACTGTGGACCTTGTACTTCCCAAAACAGCCAGCCAAGTCCCAAGAAGAATTGGTTTCGATGTATAATCAAGTTTGCAATCCGGATGTTGGTGATCATCCTCTGGTAGGTGCTGAGACAGTTTATCTATACCCTGGTGACATCCTGTATGTTTCACATTCCCGTTCTTTTGTATCGCTGATCGTCTGTCTGTAGCATCCAACCCACTGCACAGATTCATTCTGTCTACACACCCGTAGCTTCGTTCACCGTCGGCGGCCATTTTTATTCGTATGACTCGTGCCATCTCACACTCTTGGGACGCTACACGGATGTCACTTTGGAAACTGCGATACCCAACCAAATTCATCATCATGCGTTGGAGACGCTTGTTCGTTTGGTCCTTGGTTTACCGAGAATGGACCATGAGCGTCGTAAGTATCCTTGTAACAAACTCTTCGGTTGCCAGGCTGATGATTGTAGAACTGAATACTATATCACTTCACTCTCTTTGTTTGATGGTTCTTCATCCAGAACATTACAGATTGAAATCACACGATATCCGTTCCGTCTTAGGTTTGGAACACGCTCAAGGGATTGCCCAGGTTATTATCAAGAACTTAGAAGGTCTTGGGCGCAGTAGCATTCCAACCAATTGTTATGATCCTGGAGTACCATTCGATTACATGTCCGGACTTGCCCCTTTGTATACATCTTACTAGTATCCTGAATATCATTCACCATCCTATCATTTTATATGCATGTTTCGTTGGATTCCTAACATAAAATGCGAGCATACCCGTTCAATAATTAATTCCTCTCAAATGTGTGGTCAGGTGTGGTCAGCCATTCAATCAATTGCTGGCTTTGGTGTTGTTTAGGCCTCCCAAGTCTGCGCTACCACCTTAAGTCTTAACCATTCGAACTTATCAACGAGCTGATCCCATTGGCTCGGCCCATCCGATGGCTTGATTACTTTCTATTGGCCAGTGGTGGGCCTACAGGTGCGTCCTCGGCTGTATCGTTAATGTCACACGTCCACTTTGTTTTGAGCTTTTTTTTTTCTCTAGGCCGCCTCCTCCCGCCCTTCCGCTCTGCACAAGCCTGACTGTCACAGTCCTCTCGTTGCATCTGGGGGGCTCTAACTCCTTTGTTATACACTCGGTCCTTGATCATGAAGACGACATGAATGTCGTTTTCTTTTTCCTTTTTTCCTTTTTCCTTTTTCTTCTTCGTGCGGCGTGAATGTCGTTTCGTATATCCTGTTATTACATTTTTTTCCTTACAACCTGTTTCATTCCGACTGTGGTCATAACGCTGTAGTCTATGTTCGCGGCGTGGACGCCGTGCGGCTCGTTTACCGCGTGAATTCGGTCGTAAATCGGACGTACGTATTTGGTAAGTGTTGAAAAATAAAATCGTTGTCTGAACTGTTCTTGATCTTTGCTTCCATCACAGCTCATCCACGGATATTTTGTTGAAAAAACTTATTCATTTCCTCTATGTCCACATGTGTGTTCTTATTCCTGGTGTAATATCTTCTACTTATGCTCATCTATAGCCACTTTCTACAGTGTCGCTTTCGACAAATGGTCCACCCTAGCTGATGGCACCGCCGTCCTTTCGCAGAATGCTGCCTACATTTCTCGACCCGTTTCTGAAGACGAGCTTCCATTCCCTCGTGCCGACGGATCGTGGGGACCTCATGAGATCAGTCTTCTGCTGCAGATGTATGATCCTGAACACCCCTATTTATGCCACATCCTCGTTGACGATCACCGCTCTTTCCGTCTGCCCCACTCTATCACCTGTCATCAACTCAAGGATAGCAATTTCGTTCACTTTGCATCCTTACCACGCCGCGGGTATATCAAACATACCCTCACTGCTATCTGGAGAGACGAGATCCACATCTATTGGCGCCGCGTACTGCAGTTGTACGACGAACTTCAGTCAATTGTCCCTGGTCCCTACAAGTCTCCTGCTATCGCTGTCACACGTGCCGAGGATGCCATTTTCACAATGCATTATCATGCTATGACCTATTGTGACGCCATGGAATACACGCGGGGTCTTCAGCGTTTCGTTGCTGAAATTCACGCCTTTCTCATTTGGGGAAATGCTCTCCTTGGTCGGTCTCTCAAAGACGACCAGCCCCTTGGTCAATATTTCCGCGGTTCCTATGTTTCGACTTTGGCGGATTTTAATCTTCTCTCTGGTTATGGCGTCCCTGTTTTCTATCTCACTGGCTCTTTTGTCCCCGACCTGCCCGCCACCCGATTCGTACGTATCACTGAACCCAAATCTATTTGTGAGATGCGCACATGGGCCGACGTCAATGTCACGGGACATAATCGGGATGTTGTCAAAGGAAACTTGCTTCACAGCAAACCATTGATGTTTTACCCTCCCCACGTCAACCGATCCGATCCCCTTGCCTTTGAACGTGCTGCACGTGGTTATGCCTCTCGTCTGGACAAACAGTCCTTTGATCGACGCGTCATCACGGATACAGTCTCTCTTATTGGTCGATGTGAGCAACCGTTACGCTAAGATTTTTTGTTCGTTTATTCATCGTCCTACCAGCTCCTCAACCTTCGCTGCCTCGCAAAGCCAAAACCCAGGACAGCGATTGGCGTCGACAGACAAAGAGCATTCGTTCTGAATGGCCTGCGTGGGGTTGCGACTGGGATTATATATGGCATTATCATGCTACTGGTGATGGGCTCCCTGAACATAAGACTCCCGGCTCCCCGGTCCCATCCCACGGCGCACACTTTACTTACACCGTCCCTCCCGTCCATCTTCTGTCAAACGTACAGTTGGACGAAAAGCGCGCCAAGGTGTGCTTCACTTGGGTTTGTATGCGCCGAATCTGGCTTCTTCGTTATGAAGAATATCGCGTCAACCTTCTCCCCCGTGTCGTTGCCACTACAAGTAACAACTCCCCTCCATCTCCCTTCCATCTTCACACTCAGACATGGCGGGACGTATTATCGGGTCAATGGTGGCGCAAGCACAGCTGTCATGCCCAGTCCACTTATGACCATCGCTCCTTCTGGCGCCACGGTGGTGCGCTTTTGCTGGGTCCTTCACGAGAAGAATTAGAGCAAGAGCACGACGACCCAACCCGCGCATACTATGCACTCTCCGACGACTTGTCGCCCCTCCTTTCCCCAGGATGCAGATTGGAGTTGAAGGACTTTGAGAACAAGGACCTTTGCAACCTAGTTGTCTACAACCTCGCCCTCGCCAATCAAAAGTTACAGTTCGAGGAGACCGATGATTTCGTCATGCATATAGATAGTATGTCGCTTCATGATCGTCACGCCCGTCTCGAAGCTCGTCAGGATTTGTTTCGCTCATCTTGGGACATCCCCCCACACACATTCCCATGGCACGACACCAAATGAGAGTCATCATCCAATTGGTCGCTAGCTGTCCTGTGGTATACACGCTTCCGTTTCCTCCTCGCGACTTGGCCTCGCGAGTTTGATCTAGATAATATCAATTGGGAAGAGGACCTTGCAGTCTTGAATCAATGGCGGTTCACGGAATACGGTCGCAGTCTCACAATTTTCTATCGATGTACTATTATGCATATTCTCGGTATTGCTGTCGCTCCCCTTCTTCGCTATCCTGCCCTCGATACCGTCGACAGTATTTTCCTTTCTATATAGATCTTTCACGTGACCTGAGAACAGTCGTGTCATCCCTTCCGGTATCCGATTGTATATTTCCGTCATTTCTTGTATATCCTTGTCTACTTCTTCGCGTCTATCATCTGGAAATGGCTCCTGACAGGACGAAAGCTCGTGAACCTGCTCCTCCTCAACGTTCTGCGCGTCATCTCTTCGCAGCCGTGGTTGAGAGGCGAGAGATTGATGTGAGCTCTCTCGATGAGCAACAACGCACCGTGTTAGATAAAGCTGTCGATGGGGAAAATCTGTTCGTAACTGGCGGGGGAGGTTAGTTTCTGATCTTCTCTATTTCAATCCACCTGAGATAGGGTTAGGGTGCGGTAAATCGTTTTTGCTAAGGGTTATAGTCGACGCCCTTCGCCAGAAACAGGGGTATGCCTATATGGTTGCTGTGACGGCAAGCACTGGCATGGCGAGCAACAAGATCGATGGTATGTCATCCTTTTCCTTAGCGTCTCTATATATTCAATTCTGGTCTATCATCAGGACAGACACTTCATTCTTGGGCAGGCCTAACTGGATCAGAGAAGACGGTGAAGGATGTGTTGAAGCGAATCAATTCCAATCCTCAGTCCCCTCTTAGGTGGATGGAAACCAAGGCGCTTGTTTGCGATGAGCGTAGGTCCACGTTTTCTTCTGATTGTTACACTATTGATCACCGTGGCTTTGTCATTTAGTATCGATGGTTGACGGGAATTACTTTGATCTTTTAGAGACTGTTGCTCGCGAAATTTGTGGCAATAATTTACCGTTTGGTGGAATACAGGCAAGGCCATTCTATCCTTTGAAGTTTGTTTCCAATGCTTTCTAGGTGATTCTATCAGGTGATTTCCTCCAGTTGCCTCCAGTCGTTTCATCTGGGCAGCCGATCTACGCTTTTCAAGCCAAATCATGGTCACGCGTAATTAAAAATCACATTTTATTAAAGACCGTCTACAGGCAGAGCGATCAAGGTACGTCGTTCCGAGTCGTCGTTGCACTACCTGATTTATGTTTCACTAGAATTCATTCGCGCGCTTAATCGCTGTCGCATCGGAGACCTGGACAACGAGACCATTAATCTCTTCTTGACACTATCTCGTCCTATCAATCCGGGGTTTTTACCTCAATGCCATCCAATCTACCTATTTCCTACTCGCAAGGAAGTCGAATCGTTCAACAAAAATCGCCTCTTTTCCGTTCAGTCCCCGTTAGTGGAATTTACCTCGCACGACTAGTCCAGCGATAGGAGAATGGAAAGCCTTCTAAAGTCCTTACCGGTCGATTCCACCGTTAAACTCTAACCGCATACTCCCCGAGCCAGGCCCCCCTGGTGCGCTCGTTGGACGCGACTTCCTTTTCGGGGGTGGACGCGACCTCCCTTTAGGAAACATTCTCCCACGCCCGTTTTTTTTGTTTGTCTTTGTTTTTTTTTTTCTTTTTCTCAAAGTGGTTCCGATATCCGATCGCCGTCGTCTTGTCAAGAATGCCTTTTCGGTGTGGCAGCTGTCAGACCGTGTTCGAGAACAAGAGCCTGTACAGCAGCCACAGGAAGAAGTGCGTCACCACCGCGACCTTCGTGGCCTCCCACACCGGCTTCCAGGACGTCGTCGATCTTCGCCGCAACGCTCATGGTGTTTTTCTATGCTATTGTTCAGAGGCCCAATGCCCCAAGCTGGCTGGATATCACACCGCCGACGCCCTTCACAAACACATGAAGAAGAAGGCCAGGTCCCGATGGCTAGGACCCGAGGGAAAACAGCAGGTGATGACCCACCTCCTTCCGTTTGAGTCTCCCTTCCTTTCTGACCTGTGTGTGTGTGTTTTTTTTTTGTTTTTTTTTTTGGGCAGGGGCCCGGGGAAATAAGGCACAGATTCCAAGCTCAAGCTCCACGAGCAATGCCGGAAACCTCGTTTCAGTCGAGACAGTGAGAAACAAGCACACCGAGACCTACGATAGAGACCAGGTCATGAGATCTCCCACCTCCTTCTCTGGTGATGTCCCCATGCAGTCACCGTCACCGGGGGTATGTATCCATCCTCCTTTCTCTTTCTTCCTTTCTCTTTTTCTCAAACAACACACATTCCTGTTTTGATAGCATTCTCTTTCCCTGTCGGCCCTGAGTCTACATGAGGCTGTCGAGCATGATGCCCGCTCTCCAGAGGGCTCTTTGTCCCCTCCTCCCGCCTTCTCGATGCTTTCTCCAATGGTGAGCCCCGTTTGTCACTGATTCCCTAGAAAATGATCACCTTCTGAAAAAAACAAACAAAAATAGGCTCTAGGAGATGATCAGGAGCCCACCGAGCCCTGGTCTTCCCCACCCACCACCCTCGTGCACGCCCGGTGTTCGGATTTGAACACGGCCGACGCTACAACCATGACGACACTTACTGTGACCACCACAGCGGCCTCGTCGACCACCGACTTCTTTTCCGCTGAGGAAGAAGACCAGGAGGCCATGGCCACGCCTCCGGCCTCGCCCGCTCTCTCTGTCATGGTGACTGGGTTCAGAGAGAAGGAAGAGTTGGATAGTACCTCCGACGCTCCCTCCTTGATTTCCCATCCGTATCTAGACAGACTATGTTTGTCCATCAATGACGAATTTCATTTTCTCGTCTGTCAGATCTGCCAGGAAGCCGTTCAGAACAATGAGACGAAGGCTCACCTCCAAAACAAACACCAGGAGCTGGTGATCGTGTTTGACAACACCACGTTTGTCAGAACGCTGGAGGAATTGAACATGAATCCAGCTTCCACCCTCCCGAAGAATATATCAGGTCCTCGGCGGCCCCTGCGAGGTCTTCCCATAATTCAAGATGCTTTCCTCTGCTGCAGCTCAGGCTGTGGTTCCATTTTCAGCACCCTACGCTCCATCAAAGGCCATTACAATAAGCAACACAAGGAGGTTCCCCTGCCAAAGTCCGGAGGCTGGCGTGCCTGCAAAGCACAGCGATTGAAAGCACAAGGGCTTGGCACCGCCCGCGTACTCTGGGAGGTCACCATGGCAGAGGATGACGTGCCAGAAAGTTCCTCTGGAGTCCTGTTAAGTCAGCTCAAGAGAGAGTTGGAACAGGAACTGGATGGCTCACGGATACATGTCCCGAGAGACGCCCGCCTGGTTAGTCCATGGCTGCTATTCACGGGATGGCCAGCCTATGTCGACAGCCTCCAACTGTCCACGGAATTGCTTCGCCAACGGGTAGCTCTGGCCCAACGTGAAGAAATAGGCTATAATAAGCTATCCGCAGGGCTTACCAAGTACTTTCGAGAGGCCGTCGCTCTCATCGACAGCACCGATGAACTGGTTCTAAAGCGGCTTCATTCACCAGATCCTGCCTCAAAGTGAGCATTCTGAATATTGGGATTTGGGGGAATGCTTTTTGAAACGTTGACTGACCTCTCTGTTTTTTTTTTTTTTTTTTCAGGGGAATTTCCAATACGCCGTTTCACAAGCACTTGCTTGAAACCACCTTGAGGCAATACACAACCACGATTCTTCATTTCCTCTTAATGCTGTTGAGAACAAGGGCTGAATGGAGAGAAGAATCAGACGTGGAAGCAGAAGACGACGCGCTCACCTGCCTCCACAACAAGTTGGTCTCATTGGACCATAACGAGGAGGACCAGGACCAGGACCAGGATCAGGATCAGGATCAGGATCAGGATCAGGAAGGCGAGGAAGGCGAGGAAGGCGAGAAAGGCCTTTCACAACCAATCCATTCGGTGCTCCTGCAGGTCTGGACCACCACATGGAAAAAAAGAGAGGGGGTGTTGATAGCAGATCCCACCGAGGCATGCCTTGCCCTGCTGACGGTGAATGAAGACGGCTCCTTCAAACTCCCGGCCCTGGTCACCAGCATGATCGCCAAGTTTGAGTATTGCATGAGACTCACTTTTTTAAGAGAGATCCATGCCGGGGCTGGTGCTGCCGACAACGACGAGAGCTTGGCCTGTGACGCTCTTCAGCCCTGGTTCACTGAAAAAACATACTCCACATTCGCAAGGCTACGCTCCTTGCAGCATGTGGCCTCCTCCATCACCTACGATACGGCCGCTCTGCCTCGCATCTGGTGGACTGACACCAAGGCGTGGCAGTCCATGGCCTACAAAGGTCACCCAATCTCCTTCGACGACTTACGCAGGATGTTCGGGGATATCGAGGACAGTCTGATCGATACCTGGGAGAACCGAGTTCTCAGGGGACTGTGTCTCCGGATAGAGTACTCCGATGTTCATATCGCCGATGACCTTACGAACAAAAACGTTGGTTATTCCTTTCTTTCTGATCACAGGAACAAACGTTTTCAGAAACTCACCCATCTGGTCGAGGCAGTGGTGGATGGCAAAGCCGGCTTCTCCAATTTTCTTCTACTTCGTGACCAAGCCCTGGTCTGGAACCAGGCTGCACTGCGCCGATGGCTTCAAGATTACGCCGATCTGCAGCGACTGTTCCTGCTGAGGGCAGAAATGCTCAGCGGATCTCCCAGCAGGGGTACAGAGCTCACCAGCATGCTGCTCTGTAATACCCAAACTCGCTCCACCCGAAACCTGGTGGTTTTTGGTCGCCATCTTTCCCTGCTCTGTCAATACAACAAGACCTCCGCTCTCACAGGTCGAGAAAAACTTATACCTCATGGCCTTGACGCTGTGACCAGTGACATACTCATTCAAGATCTAGTCCTCGCTCGTCCCTTTGCCCAGATTGCGGCCAAGGTTTGCTTCCAGGACCCCAAGGTCACCCGACTTTACAAAGAGCATCTCTTTGTAAACTTTGACAGGCTGTTTTCCTCCGACGATCTCTCATCTGCCATGGCCAGGTTCAGCCAGCCTCGGATTCAATTTTCACTCACCATCAATCCTTGGCGACATATCCAGACTGCCTGGAAGCGAAAGTTCAGATGCTCGTTGGACGACCTCATGGAAAGGGATGGAGAGGAGGATGTGGAGGCCTTGCAAGCCGGTCATTCTAGGGCCACAGAGAATAGGATATATGGGCTCACCAACCAAAGTTTGATGGGACCCGGAGAGGACATCCTGCCGCTGTTCCTGGATGCCAGTAGCTCATGGCAGAGGCATTGCCACGTTGTGCCTGGAGGAACAGGCGTCCCATACTCCCAAGCTCGCTGCTCCAAATTCCAACCCGAGGGCGACCTCTCGGGGTCAAGAAACCCTCCTCAAGGGTTGGCTCTAAGCCAGGCGGCAGCGGATCAAATAGCTGAGGGCGTGGCAAAGCTTCTGGGGGCTGCAATGGATCAATTGTTGGATCGTTTGGTGGAGCTTCTGGCTCCCTTGCTGAGGAAAGTAGGGTTACTAGGAAAGCGGTGAACTGTACTTTCAAATCTTCTAAAGAGTTATTGGCATTCATCAGCAAGCATAGAAATGAGATGCAGACCGGCTGTCTCGTGTGTGACCGAGACAGACTCATCAACCACGGCCGACTCATGATCTCGAGTGACTGTCGTTCAACCGCCAGGCGAGCGGGGGGCTTCCCTTTCTTGTTCTGAGACTCTGAAATGGCTCCGTATACAATCAATGCGCACCCACCACCATTGTCGATACCAACAAGCTCCCATGTTAGAACTCAGTGCCCTGGGATGACCTTTGCCAGCAATCACTTTCTTTGGATCCTCTTTGGGTTCATTGACCCTCTTGGACGGTTGAGCTGGTGGTCGATCAACATCAATCAATGAACACTTAGGGTTAGGTTAGGGTTAGGGTTAGGTTAGGTGGACCGAGCCCTGCCCCGCGAAGCGGGGCTGGGCGAGGGACAAGACTTTCGGAAAAAGCCGTGCCGCACTCACCCGGACCTGGGAAAGCCACTTAGTCAAGATATGCCCCTGTCTTATTCGACTCGTCCGGATTCCACCCAGACTCAAAGAGGCACGTGCCCACGCACGTGGCCGATAGAGGGATTTCGACCTTTTGGTCTCATCAGTCAGGGCGCACACCCTGAAATCCCGCTATCTTTGTCAAAGTATCTAAGGCGGCTTTAGTTGCCATCGTACGATTTTTGCTTTACGCTTCGCAGACTTGACGCCAAATTTCCATTTCTGGACATCTGGACTTAAACTCATCTTTTGAGCTACGCTCGGCGCAAACCGCGTCATGTGACAGCCGGACCTCCTCGGCCCTCTCGTTCCGGATGTGAGATTCCTTAGTCGCCTGCCTGGACATCATCATAGTAAGGGACCGTTCCCACGCCACAGGAGAACTTGTTCCCACAGCCGTCCCCGTCATCGTAAGCGGTCGTTCAAAGCCGTGCCGCCGTCGCATGCGTTGCCGCAGAGGCGCCGTCGCTTGGGAAGAATTCCCACGATCACGAGACTATCCGATCATCTGGCCCGGTAGCGGTTAGGGTGTGCACCCGTGGGACATCTCACTTAAGAGAATTCACGTGCCCGGTATTCACGTGATTGACCCTGAGACTAATCGGTTACTAAGCAACGTCACGTTGGCCAAGAACTGGCACGTGTTAAGGACTCCAGCCCATACGGGCGAATCCAACTTCGGCATTTTGTGTCACCCCCCTAATAATCTTACCCAGGATTCATGCCCATGAATCCGGGTGCGCGCATGCGCGCCGTGCGCGCCCGTGCGCGCCAGTATTTAAAGCATGCCAGTGCTTCCCAAAACACTCCAAATAGACAGTAATACCTTTGTTTAGACCCCCCCTGGCCTAGGAGAGTGAAAAATCGCAGATTTTGACCCCCCCCTCAACCCCTCATATATCCTCATATATCCTCTCCAATATGCCTTTTGACCCCCCAGAAACAGGGGTTGGGTCATGGTTGGATCAGGGTTATGGTTTACTCCCTGCAAGATATTGCAAACAAAAGTTAGGGGTGACGTTAGGGAAAGTTAGGGGCTAGCTGGGGACTAGCTGTGAATTGCTTCATTGAAGAAGTCAAGAGAGGGCTTCATAGAAGATATGTGATGATAGTCATGAAACACATCCCAGATGATGCCTAGAATGAACCAAAAGAACAAAAATCTGGGTGTGCGCGTTGACGCGCACGGGCGCGCACTGTGCGCGCCTAACATCAAACATCACGTGCGCGCCTAATGTCAGTCTCTCCATTGAAGTGACCATGATACACATGACATCTACTTACTTCCCTTGAGATGCTTAGTCTGCTTCCATAGTTTGATATCATCAGGAAAAAAACCCCTATGCCATAACAGGCCATTTGTGCTATACTATTTCCTGATGATTGTACCATGTTGGAGAGTGCTTTAAGCATTGGTATATAGGACAGTGGACATGTATGTGGTCCAGGAGAGCAGCATGGAATATGGGGTGAACTTCATCTCTGGCAATGGTGAGAGAGTGGAGGCGATCTTCAACAGCAGGTAGAGCAGACTCGGTGATCACTGAGGGAAGGGTTCATCATGAGATAGAACAGAGATTTGCTGGTGGTTTCTACCTTCTGGTTAACATGTTTGGTTTCCCCATCGAAAGGTCATATCCGAGGATTTGTCCTAGTTCATGAGCGAGCTCAGATGCAAATTGTGGTCCTCGGTCGCTGATGATTTTGTCGTAAACACACATCAATCCCACTGGCACTGAAGATCCGCGGACTGTCACTCAGCCCATCATTTTTTGGGCTATAAGACCATCAAACAGACAATTGAAGAGTGACATGGTGGCAGGGTGTTCTCAGTCTACTATCTCTAAATTATCTGTCATTCTTGCTTAGGTAACAATATTGAGCCACAATGTTGCCCAAATGTCACCCCAAATAGGCAGTCTTACCTCAGCAATGTTGAAAACATGTATGTCGCCCAAAATAGGCAGTCTTACCTCAGCAATGTTGAAAACATTCTATTCTATCACCTTTCTCACCTTCCGTCATTTCTGACACCTGTCATCTCTGACACCTGTCATCTCTTCCTGACATATCACATCTTCCGAGATCATGTATACCTGTGGCAAGTGTCTGGCTTCCTTTGACATCAAAAAGGAGCACTCCAAACATCAGAAGAAATGTACCATTGGTCTCACCAATGGCACCACCTTCACTCTTCAAGAGATCGGTCACCCAATTACTGTCTACCCAAATGATAAGGGTGTCTACCTCTGCCTCTGTTCCCCTGCTGGCTGTCCTCAGCAGAAAGGCTTCGCTACCTTGGAGGGTCTCAAGAAGCATTTACGCAAGAAGCAAACCTGGAGCCATCCATCCGATGTAAGTGTTTTTTCTCTATCTAGGTCCTCACCTCCTAGTATTGGCCCCATCCTATGCATGAGCCAGACTGTCAGTCCTCTCATTGCATCTGGACGCCTCTCGATATGCTCTGCCTTATCCTGGATTTCACTTGACCCACCCTGCCCTGGTTTGTCTATGGCGACGTGAACGTCGCCTCTGCTTTACTACTCTCTTTGTATCTTGTTATGCAGCTCCTTCTCTTTCTTTTCTTACCTTTTGATTGAATTTTACAGCCGATCATCGATGGCGTCCCTATGCTGGATGTCGTCATGACAGACCCTGTCGTCGAACATTTGAATACAGGTCCAGCTTCCTCCCAACCCATGCTACAGAACCCATCATCCAATGAAAGCAGTGACCCACTTCCATCGAATGTGAGCATCATATATTGTACAATTGTTCATGTTTATACAACTTACCATCACCTCAGAGTCAAGCTGCGAGTCACGACTCTCCCAACAGTTCAACCCACGCCATCAACATAGAAGAGCTTTGTTCCCTAGTGAGCACCAAAGTTTGTCCTGTTCGATGTCCATTCTTTCTCATTCTGGTTTCACAGACATATGATCCAAAAGATGGTTTAGAACATCATCCATTTTTAGAAGCGATCAATCTCGTTTTCGATCCCGCTTTACGTGTCTTGTGTTGTAATGCCTGTCTTGTCGCTTTGATCCCAGACGAGGTTCTAGGTCACCTGAGAAACAAGCATCACAACATCAAATTCAACAAAGCCTTCTTTTGGGATCTCATCAAATTCTTGGACATCCATGATGAACTGCCTTTGCCACCCATCACTCAAGACGGCATGCAGCCATTCAAAGGATTGAAGGTGCTTGATGGTTTTGCCTGCCCTTCATGTCCTTTTGTCTTGAGTTCGACGAAGAATCTTCGTGCACATCACATATCCAAACATCCTGACATCCCCCCTCCCAAAGTTTGGCCAGAATGCAAGATGCAACAGTTCAATCATGGGGGTGCAGCTCGTGTTCTCTGGCGTGTTACAACCACAGAAGCACCATCCTCCTCCTCTTCCCATAGTAATACTCCCACGCAGTCCAACATCATCATGGATATACGTAACAAGGTCTCTCAACGTCTTCTTCACGACCATCAACTTGAAGTTTCCCAAGATAACCGTGTCATCTCTCCTTGGCTTTGCATGACACGATGGCATGAACACATTGTTGGCCATGATCCAGCGTCCCTGCAATCCCTGGTACATCCGCCCAATGCCTTAGATACAGATCCTGCCGCACCTGGCATCAAGGCCGCCGTGGACAGCTATTTCCGTGAAGCTGTTCGTCTCATGAATGACACGGACGAGTTAATTTTGCAGAAGCTGAACTCTCCAGACCCACAAGCAAAGTAAGCATATCGAAACTTGTTGCTTGCAAATTCGCTGCTGATTCAGATGTTTTCAAAGTGGCATAAGCAACACTCCAATGCAGCCTCACCAGAACTCCAAAACTCTCCACAAGTATATTCAGCCCGTGATTTCCCTTCTCTGTCTCTTGCTTCGCTTGCCATCTCAGCACCACTATCACATTCCCTTGCCCGAGGAAGTCCAAAATCGGGTGATCTCGCTTCAAGCAGCACTCCGAGTCCACAACAACGCCCCAAACATTTCCACTCTGTTGCATCAACTACTCTGTGCAGTTTGGTTGACTATGTGGCATAGATCTTCCGACAATCACATCCCTTGTCCTACCGAACGACTCCTCATTCTCATCACCTTGAATGAAGATGGTGGCCATCTGGAACCCAAAGACGTCACTGGCTATCTTGCCAAACTCCAATACTGCATTCGGTTGACCTGTTTGGTAGAGATCAAGCTCCTGGCTGTTAAGCAGTTTCATGGCGATGAAGTTCAAGCCTGCAACTCTCTTCTTCCATGGTTCACAGAGAAGACCAACACTCCCTTCAGCCGCATACGTCATTTACAGCACTACGCTTCCTCCATCGCATACCAGACCATGAGTCTACCTTGCATCTGGTGGCTAGACCGTACAGAATGGAAGGAGCTCCTCTTCAAAGGAGACAAGATCCATCTCAACCAGCTCAGAACCATGTTCAACGCAAGCAGAGAGACCATCATCGATCTATGGGAGAAGAAGGTCTTGAAGGGCGTGGACTTGCGAGTGACATACGATCATCTTGCAGACACAATGGGCAACACCGACATTGGTTACTCTTTCCTCACAGATCCTCGCAATCATTGTTTCAACAACCGCGATGCATTGGCAAATGCGTTCATGGAAGATCCGATCATCAGACAATCATTCGGACACTTGTACGAAGGAAAGATGACTTGGAACCATGGAGCACTCAAGGAATGGCTGCGAAACTATGCTGAGTTTCAACTGCACCTCCTGATGCGTTGCGAGATGCTCAGTGGTGCTCCAGCTCGTGGAACGGAGCTCACTCCTATGTTGTTCTGCAACAGCAAGCATCGATCTCAACGCAATCTTGTCATCATGGGAAAGCATGTTGCAATCCTTCGTCGATATAACAAGATGGGTTCCATTACAGGCCAGGACAAGCTCATCCCTCACTCTCTCGACGGCATCACCAGCGATCTCATGATCCAATCTCTTGCGCTTGCACGGCCATTCGCAGAACTTGCAATCCATCTCTGCAACCCCCCAAACTCCCAAGATCTCCTGAATCTCTACCAAAGCCATCTCTTTGTCAACTTTGACAGGCTGTTCAACACCAACGATCTCAGCAATGTTATGGCTCGTATGAGTCTCACTCATGTTCACTCCAAGCTGTCCATCAATCCATGGCGTCACATCAGCATTGCCTTCAAGCGCAAGCTCGCACATTACACAGATGATCTCTTGGACTTGGACGAGCATGACACAGTTGATGTCCTGCAGGCTGGCCACTCGCGCGCCACAGAAAATCGCATCTATGGTCTTAGCCCTGATGCTCTTGCCGGAACTCCAGAAGATCTTCTTCCTCAATTCTTGCAAGCGAGCATCAAGTGGCAACTGATTCTCCATACTATGCCAGGTGGCCTGGGTATACCATACAGTCAAGCTGGTCCAGCCCACTTTCAGCATCTGGCCAAGTCTGGTCAATTGGGTTCAGATACACAGAAGGAGATTCTAGGCAATGTTCAGCCACATCAATCTGCTCTCTCAGAAGAGTTGATCGCTGATCGCATCTTGGACAAATTGGATGAAAGGCTATTCAGCAAGATAGAAGCTCGGTTGACCAAGAACCTAGTTGCTTCTCTTTCTGCCATCATTCAATCTACAGTCAAGGAAGCCCTGGCTGGCAAGGCAATGTCTTCAGGCATGGATGTGGATCATGATGGCACTGGTAAGCAGGACTATCACTTTAAATCAGCATTTTAATCTGGCTTGATTTCCAGATAAAGATCCTATTGGCAGTCAAACATTGTCTGAGACAGATAACTCAGTCAATATTGTGGATGAAGATGATGAAGATGAAGACAGTGACATGGAAGAAAAGGAACTGACACTCGACTCAGAAGCAAATGGTTAGTGGGTCCTGTTTTACTGTAATATGTTAACTCAATCTCTCCCTCAGTGAAGGATCAAGTACCAACGAATCTTGAGGACATGGACATGGAAGACCTTTATGTTGATTTTGACACTTCACTGACACTCGGTAAATGAAACCATTAAAAGTGCCTCTTCACAGACTTCTGAGCACACCCAGCAGGCATCACGACGATGAACAACTTGAAGGCATCCCCAAGACAACACCCCCACCTAGATGATGTTGCTCACCAGTGCCTGAAAGCTCTCAGGCAAACCTTGAACAAACCAGATGCAACATGGATCTCAGAACAGCAAAAGCATGCAGTCCACACTGTCATGAAATGTGACACTGACGTGATAGCAATGCTCAAGACTGGTGGTGGCAAATCTATGCTAGCTATCATCCCCACCATAGTGTCACCCAAAACAGGGGTCATTGTGGTCCTCCCTCTGAAGTCTCTCATGACTGATTGGAAACGAAAACTGGAGGGCATGCATATCTCCCATCAAGAATACAATCCATCGAAAGATGGAGGCCGATTGGATTCCAGAATCAACCTGATTCTGGTTTCAGCCGACCGGGCAACTTCCAGTGGATGGCGCCAAGCGATGGCAGAGCTGAATGAAAAGCTCCCTATCACTCGGATGGTGTTTGATGAAGCACATCTTCCATTGCTATCCGACAACTTCCGCTACTCGCTCGGACGCGTTGATGAATTACGAGCTCATAGCATGCAACTCATCCTCCTCAGTGCCACTATACCTCCCTCAAGTGTTCCTGCCTTGAAAACATCGTTCGTATTACTGGAGAATGCCATGGAGATCCGCGAAAGCAGCAATCGACCGGAACTGGAGTATATTTTGAATCAACAGATTTCATCCAACAAAATCTCGGTAATGGTCTTGAACATTGTATCACGGGAGAGGAACAACTGGGACACAAGAGACAGGGGACTTGTCTTTGTGATGTACATTGAAGATGGAAATGCCCTAGCAGAAACAGTAAGTCACTACGCCTTTCTTGATGGATATCTTTGCCAATTCAGAGTGTAGACTGGCTGGCCATTCTACAATGGTACAAAATCCGTCACTGACAAAGGGCGACTGGAGATGTACACCAATTGGAGAAATGGAACCACACCTGTGATGATCTGCACAAGCGCATTCAGTACTGGAAACGACTATCCTCATGTTCGACTCACAATCCATTTCAAGATGCCATTAGAGATGAGTGAGCTCATCCAGGCACAGGGACGCGGTGGGCGCGATGGCAGAAATGCTCGATGCTACATCATTCCTGCATTCACCCCCCAGAAGCCAAAAATTGCAAGGGAAGCCCAGGATCACAAAGGCCAGTGGTATGCACATGACTATGTCTACATCCACGGGACAACGCGATGCCTACGATATGGTGCAACACTATACATCGATGGAAAGGGACTGGAGTGCAAAGAGGACCTGATGAACATCCACTGCTCCGTCTGCAAATCAAAGTCAGAATTCCGGACGATGAAGACCACCACCCAGGCACAAAATTCAGACACAGCAAGTGTCACTCATCAAGAATCATCAACATCTCGATTAAAGCGTGGATTCGACCCTGCAATACATTCGCAGAAGGATTCATTTGCAGTTGCAGCTCAGGTGTCTAAAAAGCAGCGCACAGAGCGAGAGACCAAAACTGCGGAAGAAGCAAATCGGATGCGAAATGCGTTGAACAAGGTCAAAGACTATGGATGTGGGTTATGTTTTGTGCGGAGGCAGCCGTGCACACACCACTCAATATTTGGCTGTTCTGTTCTACCTCATTTGGGAGGATCTCATGCACTAATGGACTGGAAGAAGACACTCCGATATCCACGCCACGGAGCCTGCTGGAAGTGTCATGTTCCATCATGTTCCGACACGCTGCATCCTGAATTTGGGACCAAGGATCCATGCGAGTGGGAGGATGTGGTGGTGCCAACATTGTGGGGGATTTGGAAATGTCAGGCCATTCGGGAACAGGCACAACGGATGGTTGGAGTGGAATGGATGGATATTCAAACATACGCTTCGTGGCTAATGGGGCCTCCATCACCCCCATATCACACCAATGTGATGCAGCTATTTCTCTGGTATGTTGAAACGGTAGTTGGATGAATTTGAATTGATTTATGTATCACTATCAACGACCTGGAAATGTATTAACCCCTCGAATCATGCTTACTATACTTACGATGTTCATGACACGGCAGTGCGCATACCTGGATCAGGTTCGGCCATGTTTGATCCCTGAGATCCTCATAATCGTGCTCAATAACCACTTGGAGGCTTGGTCAAGGTCAGTCAAGTTCGTCTACAATGTTCATAATATGCCAGTCTCTGAAAGACTTCGCAAGTTCAGTCAAGTTCAGTCAAGTTCACGGGACTGGTCATATAATTGGTTAACTCAGTGTACAAAATGTTGTAACAATGGCTTACCAAGGGGCAAGTGTCGAGTGGTAATGAATATGTTCGCCAAAAGATAGGTCCGTGGCTGGAAATAAGAGGATGAGAAAGAGCAGATGAAGTATAGATTGGAATCAGCACGACGTCCACGCGTAACAAAATACAATACAAAGAGAGAGGCACTGGGGAGGTACCAATGGCGGGACATACCTGTAGAGCCGTCTTGATTGGTGAGTTCACCGTTTAATGTTGACCGTCCGTTTTGCATGCTAAGAGCCGACAATGTTGTAATGCCGAGGTGCTCATGATAACACGCAGGGATCCTGGTCTTGATCTCCGTCTTGGGGATACCGCGTTCTTGTTCGTACACAGTTGCCATGGGTTGCCCTTGCGTGTACTCGACAGTGTACGTCAACATGGAAATGAATTTAAGGATTTCCTCGTTGTAAACGTTGCCAGAAACATTGGGGGGGATAAAGGATGTCCGACGTGATGAAGAATGATCCACGAGAAAAACGAGGGAAATTCAGTGAAGCAATAAATGAAGTTCGGTCAAGTTCGGTCAAGTTCGGTCAAGTTCGGTCAAGTTCGGACAGACTCGGAGGTCAGTTCAAATTGGAGAAGGCCACTTGGAAGTTGGGATTCGCTTTCAAATGTATCAAGTAGTATACGATATTACACGTCTAAGAAAGAGAAAAATGACATGACGTTCACATCGTGCAAGACGAGCGACGTCCACGCCGCGCAACGAAATACAACGAAACAATAAACAAAGACGACGTTCATGTCGCCTCAAGAGGAAGGGAATGAGGCGAGGCAGGGGAATCCAGGGTGGGCCATGGAGCAACTCGAGACCGTCCAGATGGACGAGCAGACTAACAGTCAGACTCGTCCATTGGATGAGGCCAATTCCAGGCGGCGAGGACCTAGATAAAAAGAAAGAAAAAATCACCAGGGGACAGAAATAAAACCACAAGCGAACGCCGACATAGATCACATACGATGGGAAGAGATCGATGAGAACAGGATTGGGTGCCAAACAAACAAACACAGTGTGTCAAGTTCCAACACGAATTCGGGCGCCAAACAAACACAAAATAGGTCATATTACTTAATCACATTAACGACGCTTGTTACAACAATGAATGAATGAATTTTATTTGGCTAACTACGCTCATGACATCGTAAAAGGCAGGCGAGGAATAAACATCAAATTAAAGAATGTAAGTGTTCGGGCAAGAAGAAAGCAGAAGGCTCATGAGGAGACAGAAATTACTTATGGTATCGGAGGTGTGCGTGAACATGAGAGATAATTGGTTGTAGCGAAGGAGGTAAACGATGTAAAATCTTGAGTATCCAACGGTAGAGGGCACGAGCGGAATTGGAACGCAAGAGCATGACAGGAGATGTAGTGGGGGAGGAAAGCGCGGATATGAGATTAACGGAAGGGAGGTGATGTTGGACACAGACGTAGATGGAGAGGTGGAGGAAAGAGAAAGGAATGCGAGGACAAGGGCGTAGACTTCGGCGTGTAGGATAGAGTTAGAACGAGCTGGAAGAGGGAGGATTGCAAGCAATGTAGATGCAGTGGATGCAGTGGCGAAGGTCAGACGACGATGCGTGAAAATATCAGGAGAAGCTGGCAACATTGATCCGTCGGTGGCGAGAAGAGCCGGCGTAGTAGTGTTAGGCAAAGGCGGTATTGACGACAGAAATTGTAGAGCGTGTATGGCGTTCTCAGCGGCGTTTTGACGGTCATGTGGCGGGAGAGCCAATTGAGCAGGTGATGTTTGTAGGATATCACCTAGGCGGAGATGTTGAAGCCAATTTTGTACTACAGGCCAATCGTTATAGGACGGGGTGAAGCGCATGAGAGCTGGTAGAGTAGGGTGGGTGTGGAAAGGGGAAAGGGAAGGGTAAGGATGAGGGTGCCACGATCCTAGATCCGCCAAAGTAGAGAGACCTGCTTGTATCTCATGCGAGATTACGCGGGAGGGTAGAGGACGCGGTGCGAGTTTGGAAACATGACGAATTCCAAGTTGCGCTGAAGAGAGATAGGACTGATCAGTAGACAGGACAGAAACGTTTACGGTCCGTAGTGCTTCATGTGCGACAATCCAACTGTAAGGCAGTGAACGGCGACAACGGAGGAAGGAACAAGAGGAAGTAGATTGCAAAGGATCCTTGCAATCGTTCAACTCACAAGACCAGTCTGCCAGCGTGATTTGCGCCATTGTACGGAATAAGGCGACGTGGTGTTTAAGGTCACGGAGGAGACCGGTTACGGCAGCGGTGTAGTTTAATCTAGAGATGGAAGTGAAATCGAAGCCCCCAAGGGATAAGGGCACGGTTAAAAGATGAGTATTAAAATGGAAGGGAAAATGCAGATACTGATGGATACGGGTCGCCAGTTGAACATCCAAGTGATCCGCATCCTTTGGCCGAAGTGGTTGATATGCCAATCGTGGGCGTATGCGAGATACGAGAACCTGAGAAATGGTACGGCGAAGGAGGGTGAGTAGTAGACGTGTACGCAAAGGGGGAAAAGTGAAGTTGAGCATGAGGTTGGATAAAAGAGCGGCTTGAGAGTCAGGGTCGTTAACCTGGGTTCGCAAAAATTCTACATGGTCAGTCACGACCTGGACACTTTTGCGCAGAACCACTGAGGAGGATATCCGTTCGGGGTCAATGGAGTCAACCAGCACCTCCGTCGGAGGGGATGGCGTATTGTGGAACCATGCGAGGGATTTTGTGACCAAGCGGTGATCCAACCATAGGCAGCTTGAAAACGCTCTAGGGCTAAGCAGGATCGATTAAGAGAAGGAAGCGAGGAAGCGAAAAAGATGGAATCATCCATTGCTTCGACCATGGTGATATAGGGGTCTTGGTTCGATTTGACCAACACTCGAGTTGTGCTATGAAAGAAAGTAAGTCTCGAGCTTGAACTCCTGGCTGTGTAGCAATCTGCCCAGCTGGTACAATGCCCATTTTCGCTACGTAAGGCATCATACGGTGGTTCAGCCATGTCAAAATATAGTCCAATCCGTGCCTATCCGCTCCTTTCCGCTTCCGGATAGCCCCTATCCGTTTCCGGATACTTCCAGAAACATTCCGTGTTTAAATCCGACGTTTCCGATGTCCGGAACGCACGGAAACATCTCCGGATTCGTTGGAACGGATCCCTTTTACATTCATATGTTCTCCTATATGTCATTCACTTGTCTATTCCCTTTCGTGACATCTCTGTTCACCATTCACCCTTTCTATTCTTATCCATGTCAAGTCCTTGACATTCCTTGATCCTTTTGCACCCGGAATCGGTCATTCCGGACCGGAATCACATCGGATCGTTCCGAGCGCATCTCCACCCATTTACTTAAACTCCTCGTCTCACTTCCAGAGCACCTCAGTCGTTTCCGCCTCTCTTAGGCATCGGCTGAGGTGAGTATTGACTTTCTTTACTTAGTTCCTTTACTTATTTGAGTTGTACCTAGTTCGTTTAGGTGAATATAGTCGTTTCCGCCTCTCTTAGGCATCGGCTGAGTTCGTTTAGTTTTCACAGGTTATGAGCCCTGGCTAGCGCCCACTAGCAGCAAACGGTCCTCTTGCTCAACGACTCCGAGTCCCTTGACTCTATCCACTCTCGCGCAATTTTCCCGCGCCCTTCCGGCCCGTTTCCGGACCGTTCTAGACATCCTCAGATCACTCCGACATAGGAACCATCTCCTGTCACCTGTCGATCAAACTGTCTTGTCATCTGTCATCTGTCACCTGTCATAATCATGACATCGGATACTACCACCTGGACTTCCACAGTCCCTCGCTTGATGGGACCCAGAAACTTCACCACCTGGCGTCTTCGCATCACCGTCCTCCTCAGAAGCGAAAAGGTTCTAGGCGTTGTACTAGGAACGGATCCGGATCCCTCGCTATCCGTAGTTTCCGGAACCTCTAGCACAGCCACTCCCGCAGTTGCTCCGTCCACTTCCGCATCCGGAAACACTCCTACTCCTGCTACGACCACCACCCCTTCTACCACTGGTCCAACGGCAGAGGAGATCCGGAAGTGGAGGGAACGAGATGAGAAAGCGCACGGAATCATCCAAACCCACCTGGATGACGTTATCCTGATGCAAACGGAGAACATCTTGACTGCTCAGGAACTCTGGGATAAACTCCTGGAGCTCTATGCAACTCCTAGCGTTTCCGACGCTTTCCATTCATTCCGCAGTCTCTTCTCCACTGCCTGGAACGGCACCTCTGCCATCTCTGAGCACGTCGCTTCCATCCGGACCATCCAACGCCAACTCCTCGGGATGCAATACACCATCGATCCACAACTCCTTGCTTTCACACTTCTCAACTCCCTTCCCAAAACTCCGGATTGGACCATGTTCACATCCTCCATCATCAACACCGTTGAGAAAGACAAACTCACGTTCGACACCATCGAACTTCGTGTTCTATCTGAGGAATCCCGTCTCAATCCGTCCGGAACTTCTGATTCCGCCCTCAAAGCGTCCGGAAGAGTTCCTGGAAACTCCTCCGCCTGGTGTGAGCACCATCAGTCCAATGGACATGACTCGTCCAACTGCTTCGCTTACAAGAAGTGGGTCGAGAGGCTTCGCGAAGGCGGAGGACCTGGACAGAAAGGAAAGGGAAAGGGAAAGGGAAAGGAAAGGGAAAAGGCTAATGCGACGGAAGAGCGTCCAGACCAAAGTTCCGGACCTCCGGAAAGTGCAAACGTAGCTAAGGAGAGTGTATCTGAGTCTCTAATCCAACGTGTTCACGCCTATCTGTTGTCTGAACCCAAGCTGGCTGACTTCTCACTCCTCATCGACTCCGGAGCAACATCCCACATGGTTCCGCACCGTTCCTGGTTCCGCACATATCGTCCACTCTATCCACCACGTCCCGTATCATTCGGAGACAACTCCACTGTTTCCGCGATCGGAATTGGATCCGTTCCACTTCGCTCCACTGTCAAAGGGAAGACATTTGAGGTCATCCTAAGCAATGTCCTCCTCATTCCAGACTTCCGGATTTCTCTCATCTCCGTCCATCGCCTGTCCAATGCTGGACTATCCACCCTCTTTCCTGCGAACTCCTCCATCTGCCACATCCGGAAGGGGCCTGTTCCCATCATCGTTGGAACATACAAGGAGGGTTTGTACCACGCGGAAGCCACTCCAATGCTCACTCCGGAGGCTGCGCATGCCACTGTGGATATCAACCTCCTCCATCGACGCATGGGACACATCTCCATCCCCCGGATTCAGCATATGATCAGGCATGGTCAACTTCAAGGGATTGACACGCTTTCTGGAACTCCGGAATTCTGTGAGTCCTGCATTCTCGGAAAGATGAAGAAGCTTCCGTTCGAGCTACTGGAAAGACCCCGAGCTACACACGCACTCCAAGTGGTCCACACGGATGTCGGAGGCCCTATAACTCCACAGTCCAGGGAAGGATTCCGGTTCTGGCTTCTAATCGTCGATGACTTCTCCCGCTTCCCTTGGATCTACTTCCTGAAGAAGAAGAGCGATGTCCTAGCCACATACAATCAGTGGAAGGTAGACGTAAAGGCCTTCTTCAAGGCTGAGGTCGAACAGGAGGAGTTGTCTGAGGCGCATGTCCAGTTCCTTAGGAGCGATGGGGGTGGCGAGTACACCGGACAGGACTTCCGGAACCAACTCCGGAAAGATGGAACCCTTCAGGAGATGTCTGCTCCTTATACTCCAGAGCAAAACGGACTCGCGGAACGGATGAACCAAACTCTATCCTCGCTCGCCAATACTATGCTCGAGGAGTCCAAACTTCCTAAATCCTTCTGGGCTGACGCTATGGCCACTGCTGCCTATGTTACATCCAGGAGTCCAACGTCCGCGCTCCAAGGAGCGAATCCCTACCAGACCCTTTTCAAACGGAAAGTCGATCCGACCCTCTTCCGTCCTTTTGGATGTTCTGCCTATGCTCACATTCCGAAGGATTTGCGTGGAGGAAAGTTCCGGAGCCACGGACGGAAATGTATCATGCTTGGATATACCTATGGGCAACAGGCATACAAGCTCCTCGATATTGAACGCCGTACCATCATCTCCAGTCGACATGTCACCTTCAATGAGTCCGGAACCATCTCTGAAGCGGACTCCGCACCTTGGAGAAATCTCCCTGCTGAGGGTCAGTGGGAGGGACTTGTTCCTCAACGTCTCCATCAGCCGGAACCTGAGGAATCCGAGGAGGACAACATTCCTGTACCTCCAGCCCTTCCAGGACCAGTGGGAGACGATCTCATACCTCCAGATCATTCCGTTGAGGATCTCGTCGACCGTCTGGGTCAACTCCACATAGGTCTGGAACCTCCTGCTCCTGCTCCTGCTCCTCATCCTGCTCCCGTTCCCGTTCCCGTTCCTGTTCCTGTTCCTCTCCCTGCCCCTCCTGCTTCAGTTCGAAGTCCATCTCCGGAACGACCTCCTGCACAAGTCGTAGCAGGAGTTCGAAGGAGCAATCGGAACCGTCAAACAGCAAACCGGAATCGAGACTACCAGCGCACCCTTGATGAGGAAGCTGCACGTCGAGCTGAACGCCAGGATGTCCAACAGGAACAACTGGAACCCCCTGCGGAAGTACTTTCCGAAAACGCGGAAGCTCCGGATCCAGATTTGGACATTCCAGGAGCATTCTACGCTTCTCAGGAAAGGCTCCAGGAGCATATCTTTGCAGGAGCCGCTGACGCAACCCAGGGAGAACACCTTCCTAACACTATCAAGGAAGCGTATGCAGGCCCTAACGCAGACCAGTGGAGATCCGCTGTTGAGGAGGAACTCCTCAGCTTAAACACCAACCATGTCTACGAAACCGTCCCCATTCCATCCGGAGTCAATCCGATCACTTCCAAGCCCGTGTTCCGCATCAAACGCGATCAGAACGGCATGATCGAACGATACAAGGTCCGGATTGTTGCTCGAGGCTTTACCCAGCGCGATGTAGGGAACGCATATTCCCTACGCTTGCAGCCGGCGTTCTACCCCCATTTCCCATTCTCAACATTCCTCGACGTCTTTCCTCCCTTTCCGTTTATGTCCCAACCTCTTCCGCCGCACTTACAGCTTTCCGTCCCTATCACGTTCCGTTCCCGTCGTTCTGTGGTACGGAAACCACGGATCGTTTGTTTTGTTCACAGGTATTGTCCTCCGTGTCCCCGGAAACCGTTGTCCAGGTATGAGATGATTCGCTGGTAAGCTTCCTTTCCATTCCACGTCCTCTAACCTTGCTATGCGTCCTTACTGTCGCACTTTCCTTACTTTTACTCATCCTTTTCGTCTTGTCATCTATCCTGTCTATACTTAGTCCAGTACTGTCACTTAGCGTTCTGTCGCTATCAGAGTCTCGGGTATGCCCGGACTATAAAAGACTGTACTTTGCTTATTTTGAATCGACTTTTCTTTTCTCCACGCAACAACCTCTCTCTCTAAAACTCCGGAACCTTCGTCCACACTTTCCGTCTGTTCTTACCTTCGTTCCACTAGTCCTAACCGCAAGGAAGTGGTCCGGAACAACCGTCTGTTCGTACGGAACATCATTTTCTGGTTCTTCAACGGTTTGGTACGCCGGAAACGAGTCCTTTTGCTTGTCTTCATTCCCTGGAATCCCTTTAGGGTCGAACTTATCGTACCCTTCTTTATCTTTTGCTACTAACCTTCTCGGGATTTCTATTCCTACAGAGGGTTTAGCGTTCTTACAACTGGAGCCCACCGCGAGGGATTCAACAGTGTCGACAAGAAGGACCCTTCGGCCCATCCCCCATCGACTAGAACTTGAAAATTTACTCGTCCTGTTTCGCAACCTCAACCTTACTCAAGATTCCGCCTTCTTTGTTTCCGTCATTCCTGACGTCACCAATCAATCCGGCTCAATTGCTTCCGCTCTGACAGCGGAACCAGTGCATTCTATTTTTAACCCGTCCTTGCTAAACAATCTTCCGACACAGGAACTGGAAACGCTGAGCTACGCCTCATTTGCAGTTCCCGGAGCCTTTGTTCATTCTTCACCTTTGAGACGTTGAACTTCCTCAGACTCTCGTCACTCTTCTCTTTCCCCTTTAACTTCTTTATCCTCTTCTGGACCTCCCAAGATTCTTTTCTCTCCTCCGTCGCCTTCCTTATCTTTTGAACCAGGTCAATCGGCCCGCTCATCACCTGTCAACCCGCCTCGCTTATCACCTGTCAACCTACCTGTCAATCCGGCGCCATCTCGGATCCCGCTTCTTAATCCGCTATCACTTCGCTTAGCGCCTATCATTCCGCCTGTCATCCCACCTGTCAACCCACCTGTCAATCGCCCGGCACCAATGGCCACTCCGTTTCAGATGCCCCTTAGAGGCACGCAAAACGCCCCCAAGTTTGACGGGAAAACTCCCGCTTTGCTTCCGGAAGATATCGATATTCTTGGAACAGCAGCTAGACTCTCGGAAGCCGGCAAGATTAGGGCAGCCGTTCGGTATGCTGACCTCGAGGAGGCAGAGCTCTGGGAGACGCTCGCGGAATACACGGAAGTAGACGCGGATTGGGATGATTTCGTTACCGCAGTCAAGGAATTGTACCCTGGATGCGAGGGTGACAAACGCTATTATCGAGCTGACCTTCAATACTTGATAGAAAGCTACCGGACGAAACCCATGCGGAGCCAGGAAGACTTGGGCGACTACCGTCGGAAGTTCGCCAAGATCGCCACCCTGCTAGTCAGAACCGGAAGACTATCAGAAATGGATCAGTGGTCCTTCTTCCTTGCCGGCTTTCCGCAGGACGTCCAAGACCGGATTCGGCACCGGTTGTCGATCGTCAAACCTGACTTGCATCCGGATGACCCGTACCTGTTACGAACACTCCATTTCCTTATCCTAATCATCCCTACATTCCATTACGCTTACTAGGTTTCTCTTCGTTTCGTGGACTTAGTCGTTTCACTTTCTCTTTTGTTATCTTATCGCATCACGTGACTTACTTACATAAGCTAGGTCTAGACCTTCACTTACTAACTGATGACTCACCGCTCACTCGTCAGCATCAGTCAGCATTACTCATCATATGACTCACGCTTACTCATTCCGCAGTAGAGCTAGTTACGCCATTGGCTAGTAGTCAGTATGAGTCATACCCAGTCACCTACGATAAGGTTTAGCCACAACATGTACAAACATTGACAATAGTATATAAACCCGGGTTAACAAGCACTGGACTCCCCAGTCTTGTTCTCCTGGAGTTTCCTCATCGAACCTCAGCCAAGGTCATCGGCTCGCTATTGTCTAGTGTGAGTCTTAGCTCTTAGTTGAGTTGAGTCGTTTCATTAGAACAAGACTAATATTTTCTTTTGTCTTAGTGTCTCGTCGCTACCACACGTGTTCTTGTACGCCACTTCAACCGTTGATCACTAGTGGGTACTGCGCTGCTTGTACGCGCCTTGTCATCGCTGACCTTGTTTTTGAATAAGTGTCGAGCAACCCCGCCGCATCTCAGCGCGCCGCGTCCCCTGTCCCTTCCATCCAGTGGAACGGGATACTTGATCTCCCCGCCGTCGAGAACAATCCCGACTTCGTTAACGTCATCGCGAAGCTCGGAAACGCTGTAGAAGTATATCCAGGCTTCACCAATATCATCGCAGATCTCGAGCGAGAGAACGCTCGTGTTCAAGAGGAAGTCGCTCGCACTCGGGCGCGATTCGAAGAAGAAGAGAGGAGATTCATCGAGCAGTACTCAGTGCCAATCGCGCCAAGGCCTGACTACTCCGACCTATACGTCGACTGGTTGGAAGAACCGGTAATTCCCCCTTACCCACGTCACGTATCGACTGTTAACCCCGCCGATCTTCAGATCGACCGTCGTCGCTATCCATCACTCCCGCCTATCGAGGCTATTCGGGCATCGCCGCCGCCCAACCCCCAGCAGATATTAGCCGACGCCTTCGGCGTTGAAGAATTATTCTACCGTGCCTCCTCCATCCCCAGAGCCCCAACCCCGCTCGCTGAGCCCGTCGATTGGACTACCGTCGACGAGGATATTTCTGCTCTTCAACACAAATTTCCCATTGGAATCTCTGGTCGTACGGAAAGTTTCCGTCGCGCTCTCTATCGTACGCTTATATCCCCGGCAGGTGAGAAGGCGATTCGAGAGAACATTGACGATCGGGTACGTCAACGCCGACGAAGCGACAGGCTACTTAGAGGTATCCCAGAGGACGCCGATATACGTATTAAGGAGAGAGTACCAACCCCGCGTCCTACTCGCCGCACTCGCCGCTCTAAGCCTCTCGTCCCTCTTAGAAGGATTCGTCCAGTACAGCTTACAGGCCTTCCTGCTTCTTTCATACCTCATCTTCGGCCACGAAATTCTCTCAGACGACCTTCGCGTTACCTTTGACTTCGCCTACATACTAGTATCGCACAGAAATCGTCCGATAGGACCACCTACTCCTCCCCTCTCCCCTGTTGTATCACAAGCAGAGTTAGAAGAAAACGAAGGATCGGTACCAGGATTAGTAGAGTCTGATAGTGAAGACGCAGGAGGACTAAGAGAGACAAACGCACCAGGAGTGCAACTTTATTATCCCGCGCCTCATTCCATCAGAAGAAGCATTCCACCGCCACCTTACCAGAGAGACGCCCCTGCTTCGTTGTCAGGAGAAACCCTTGAAGGATCTCAAGAGATTTGAAATAAATCTAGTTTTATCTCTTCCATTCTAGTGCATCAAGAATGTCGGTTCTCGCCCCAGACTTAGCAGCTGCCTTGACAGGCATTCTCGGACATCGTGACGCGTCCATACGGGATCTTGGAACGCAGTTGAGACTCGCGTTAGAAACTATGACGGATCAGCTTACCAACGCTCAGAGGGTAAATCAAAATCTAAACAATAATATCTTGCAACTTGAAGCGCAAGTGCAAGCCATTCAAGTGCCTGGCGCAATACCAGCTCCTACGGTCGGACCTAGCGGACCTAAGCTATCCAAAATCGTCAAAGATCCAGGAGACTATGACGGAGCTAGAGGAAAGAAGTTCGAAGAATGGTGGACAAGAGTCCGCGCATGGCTAGATGAAAACAACACCGTGTTAACCGGAATGACGGCGATCAGAGCTATCCTTAGTCGAATGACAGGAGGAGACGCCGCTACTTTCTCACGAGCCATGACACACGACATCTTGGAAAATGGAACCACGTATACTTCCGCCGAGTTCCATAAACGAATCACGGATCAATTCCGTTCGGGTAATGAAGTGGAATATCACCGCAATCAGATCAAGAATCTGAAACAAGGCAAGATGTCTATGGAGAAATTCCTTACCACGTTCCAGACTCATCACCTTATGGACGATTGGAATGACGCGAGACACATCGAACTCCTAGAGCTAAACGCAGATCCAGAGATCACACATCAGATCTTAATGGAGAAAGGACGACTCGACAAATATGACACATATGTTGAAGAGTTACGCCTCCTTGCAGGAAGGAAACAGCTTATCTCCATGATCAAGACAGGAACCGCAGGTGATACCCCACGATATAAATATACCAACACGGGCACACAACCGGGTCGTGGTGCCCCAATGGATATAGGTTCTGCCGAAATCGAAGAAGGAGAAATTGTGGAAGAAGAAGAAGAAGCATCATCTGCCGTAAAGGCGGCCACAAGCAATTCCAAAGAGAAGAAACAAGGAAATTGTTGGAACTGTGGGAAACCGGGACACCCGAAACAGCAGTGTCCGGTGCCCAGTACCAAATGCAAGAACTGTGGTTGGTCACGAGGCGAACACAAACGTGCCTGCAAACTTCAGAAGAGACAGGTGAGAGAACTGTCTACCGAATCTAGCGCTCTTGAAGGTCGTTCATTCGATGAAATGAAGGCTTACTTCTACGATATGAAAGATATCGAAATGAAGGGAAAAGGCAAAGCGGCCTGAATGATCTGGGCAAACGGACCGCAATCGTTAGGAAAATCTGTAAACTATTCACACAGTCAAACGGGGTCTCATGTTGATCATGAGCTTGGCCTGGACTCTAGTCAGGTGCTTAATTCCGTTTCTATAATCCGATATCTTTCCGAAAACCCAGGACCACGTTTCATTCGCACGACAGATCGAGAACTGAAGCTATCCACTTCTATTGCCTCGCAACGCCTTCCGTCTGCTTTCACACGAGCAGAAGCACTTCTTGATTCAGGAGCTAATGCTATCTTCGTTGATCGGAGATGGGCTGATAAAATCAAATTACCCCTCGTGCAACTCAGACATCCACTTACGGTGTACAACGTGGACGGAACACATAACTCCGCTGGACAGATAACACACTGTGCGGAAATCATTATCCATTTCAACGGACATCGTGAGAAGGCCATTGCAGAAGTCACTGATCTCGGAAAGAATCAGGTGATACTAGGATACGCATGGCTGAAGCAACACAATCCGGAGATAGATTGGAACAAAGGAACGGTCCACATGACACGTTGTCCTTGGTCTTGTTCCGTCTTACGAGATAAACCACCATTCGCACGACAACTTGATGATGAAGAACGAAATTCTCTTCGTCACATCAACGCCGCAAAGAGGGAGGTACCTGAACCAAAAATGGAAAAGACTCCAGAAGAGCTTGTTCCAAAAGAATATCACAAGTATATCCACCTGTTCAAGAAAAAGGAATCTGAACGCATGCCAACCCGTAAGCCGTGGGATCATGCAATTGACCTGAAAGACACCTATAAGCCAAAAAAGGGTCGCCTTATCCCACTCTCTGTTACGGAACAAGAAGAAGTCAGCGCGTTCATTGATGATCAGCTCAAGAAAGGATACATTCGTCCTTCCAAATCTGAGCAGACTTCTCCCGTGTTCTTCGTTCCTAAGAAAGATGGCAAGAAACGCATGGTTCGAGATTACCGTTATCTGAATGAACACACGGTGAAAAACAATTACCCGCTACCCCTCATTTCCCAATTGGTTGATAAACTAAAAGGTGCAAAACTGTTTACCAAAATGGACTTACGCTGGGGATACAACAACGTCCGCATCAAAGAAGGCGATGAATCTAAAGCCGCATTTGTATGCTTCCGTGGCGCCTTCGAACCCTTGGTCATGTACTTCAGATTATGCAATTCTCCTGCAACATTCCAAACCATGATGAACGACATCTTCTCGGATATGGAAGACACCGTTGTTGTCTACATTGATGACATCATGATCTTTACCAAATCCGACGACCCTGCTGTCCATGCCAAGATAGTCAGAGAAGTTCTTCGTCGCCTAGAAGAGAATGACCTTTTCGTCAAACCAGAGAAATGTGTCTTCCATACCAAAGAAGTAGAATTCTTGGGAATGACAATTACTCCCGAGGGAATCAGGATGGATGACGATAAGGTCAAGGCAATCACCGAATGGCCAACTCCGACAAATGTCAGAGGTAGTGTTTAAAAGTCCAGTTAAGTTAAGTTTTTATACCTCTTTTGACAAAACTGTAACTGTAACTGGTTATCAATTTCGGCAAAATCAGTTTAACTGAACTGAAACTCTACATAACTGTCATATCAGTTATGGTCCAGTTTGTGACCGGTTTGTGACCGGTTTTTTGTAATAACTGGACACACATTAGAAAGCCCTAATTCGTAGCTTTAAAATGACCCCTGGATCATGTGATTTGGTTCAGTCCTTGTGAAGATATGCTCATTTTATTATATTACCATGATTATCATATGTTTTGGTGGATATAGCATTGGAAGGGAGGTCAAGTTAAGTAAAATACAAGCAAATATGTAATCTCAGCAGTGCAAATTAACATGTGTATTTGAGTTGAGTGTGTCTCAATCAGTCATTTCATCAATTTACTTCAATATTCAGAAAGAAAGTCAAATAAGGTCGGAAAAATTTGTAAAAAATCAGGAAAAATAGTGGTAGATGACCATATATAGGTTATTATTTATAACCAGTTATAACCAGTTTGTGTACAGTTTTGTAAAATTTTGGAAGTGACAAGACTGTAACTGAAACTGGACGTAACCAGTTACAATTTTTCACCCAGTTTCAGTTATATTTCGCTCCAGTTAAGTTAAGTTTCGGTTTTTTTCCAGTTATGTAACTGGACTTTTAAACACTAGTCAGAGGTGTCAGAAGCTTCCTTGGGTTAGCAAACTTCTATCGCCGCTTCATTCAGGATTACGCCCAAGTGGCTAGACCCTTGAATGACCTTACCAAGAAGGATACGAAATTCGCATGGGAAGATGCGCAGAAGAACGCCTTCAACACGTTGAAACAGAAGTTCATCACCGCTCCCATACTCGCTTTTCCAGACAATGATAAACGCTTCCGTCTAGAATCGGACGCATCTAACTACGCCACAGGTGCTGTTCTATCTATAGAACAAGGAGACAAATGGCACCCTGTCGCATTCTCTTCCCACTCCATGTCACCGGAAGAACGCAACTATCCTATCGCGGATAAAGAGATGCTAAGCGTTATCAGAAGTCTAGAACAATGGAGACATTATTTGGAGGGTTCCAAGCACGAGTTCGAAATCTGGAACGACCACGCAAATCTCCAGTTCTTCATGACTCGGCAAGATCTAAATCGTCGCCAAGCACGTTGGTCTCAATATCTTAGCCGATTCAATTTCAAATGGTTACACAAGGCAGGTTCCCAAATGGGGAAAGCCGATGCCTTATCAAGAAGAGAAGATCACGCAATCGGTATCGAAGCAGATAACAAAGCTGTCCTCGTAATACCTCCGGACAGAATAGCTGCCACGTCAACTGTTCAACTCTCAACCGATTCCGATCTGATCAAGAACAAAATCAGAAAAGCAACCTTCAAAATACGTGAGACAGAAGTCAGGAAACTCTGTAAAGAACACGGCATTTGTGAAGAGTCAGATGGGATTCTGATTGACAAGAAAGGAAGGCTATATGTTCCTGAAGAAGAAGATCTCCGCATGGAGATTATTCGACTTCATCACGACACGCCCGTTGCTGGACATCCCGGAGATGAAAAGACAATTGAACTGCTACAACGCAGTTACGCCTGGCCAGGAATGGCTACGCTCGTAAAAGACTACGTCTCACGCTGTGACAGATGTGCACGTTTCAAAGGGATAAACTATGCTCCTTCTGGAAAGCTCCGCCCCCTTGAAGTTCCGGATCTTCCCTGGGAACATATCTCTGCAGATTTCACTACCGATCTGCCACTCTTGAATGGATTCGATTCTATTCTTGTCGTCGTTGACAGATTCTCCAAAGAAGTCGAATTCATTCCCTGCAACAAGACGGTTACCGCTCTCGACACCGCCCGTCTTTACCTAACCCATGTATGGAAACATCATGGACTTCCTAAAACCATCATATCGGACCGAGGTCCGCAATTCACATCTCAAGTGATGAAAGACATATGCAAACGTCTTGGCATTACGCCCAAACTCTCCACCGCCTTTCATCCCCAAACTGATGGACAAACTGAACGTATGAATCGAGATCTACAACAGTATCTCCGTCTATTCACGTCAGAAAAACAAGAAGAATGGACTGATTGGTTGCCAATTGCGCAATTCTCATACAACTCGAAAAAGCAAGCTTCTACGTCTAAGGCACCTTTCAACGTCACGCACACATATTCCCCGAGGATGGGAATAGAGAATTACACGTCTAAAGCACCCGCTGCTACGGACTTTGTTGACACGCTTGCCAACACGTTGAAAGAAACCAAGGATAACATAATAGAAGCTCAGAAGCGTATGAAGGCGCAAGCCGACAAACACCGTTCTGAATCACCATCTTACGAGATCGGTCAGAAAGTTTGGTTATCTACAGCTAATCTCCGCCTAGCGCAGAGATCTAAGAAACTTTCCCCACGATGGTTGGGTCCTTACGAAATCACAACTCTGATTGGTCGGAACGCACTACGTTTGAAGCTTCCACGTACCATGAAAATTCACCCCGTCGTTAATGTTTCACGTGTCAAACCATATAAGGACAGGTTACGGAAGCAAACCGTTGACAAGCCTGGGCCTGTGATTGTGACAGAAGACAGAGATGATGAATATGAGGTGGACTACATCGTTGATTCTCGTTTACAGGGAAGAACCCTAAAATACCTCGTGCACTGGAAAGGCTATGCGGAATCTGATCGGACATGGGAACCACGATCGAATCTCAAGAATGCACAGGATGCAATAAGGGAATTCAACAAGATACATCCGTCCGCTCCACGATTCCTTCGCATGTCACGGAGTCTATTCGAGTCACTATTCCAGCCGTATGACAACTTAACGAGTCAGGTGGATAATGGACAAATCAATTGGTTGAATACCGTGCCGGATACCGAAAAGGTATAAGAGACTGATGTTTGACGGTCTTCACTCTCACGGTTTCTCTTCCACAAACCACCATCATCACCAATGGATCTCAACGACGTCTACGCTTGGGAGAATGTCCTCCGCGACATCTTCATTCGAAACTTCACTAGGGATCGAGGGAACTTCGTCCTCTCCCTCCTCTTTATACTTTTCATCATCTGCAACGGTTGGATCCTCCGCATGCTCATCCCCTCTCTCCTCGCTTTCATCGCCATCGTCGTCATCACCATCGCCATTCAGTATCTCATGTTCGCTCGGATGATCGTGACTAGACGGTCTACATCTATTGAGATCAACTGGGATTGGACGACAAGGTGGATGAAGCTAGTCGTGTGGCATCCGGATCTGAGCAAGTGGGACAATGTGATAGAGGTACAAGCAGAGAATCCTGATCAGCAGGAATGGCCCACAAACTGGCCTGATCTCGCTCAACCTCCTATTCCCGACCCTGCACTCGTAGGTGCTCCCCACCTCGACGAAAACGATGGTAACCCATTCGAGCCACCAGTAACCTGGACGAACAACAACCTTCAGGTCGCTGCTGCTCCGCCAGCGGATGGAGTACCGTGGATGAATCAAGGTCCACTCATCGAAGTCTGATCGTCTAGGAATACGATCCATAGAGAGGGGGTAGTGTTACGAACGCTTCATTCCTTATCCTAATCATCCCTACATTTCCATTACGCTTACTAGGTTTCTCTTCGTTTCATGGACTTAGTCGTTTCACTTTCTCTTTTGTTATCTTATCTTATCGCATCACGTGACTTACTTACATAAGCTAGGTCTAGACCTTCGCTTACTAACTGATGACTCACCGCTCATTCGTCAGCATCAGTCAGCATTACTTATCATATGACTCACGATTACTCATTCCGCAGTAGAGCTAGTTACGCCATTGGCTAGTAGTCAGTATGAGTCATACCCAGTCACCTACGATAAGGTTTAGTCACAACATGTACAAACATTGACAATAGTATATAAACCCGGGTCAACAAGCACTGGACTCCCCAGTCTTGTTCTCCTGGAGTTTCCTCATCGAACCTCAGCCAAGTTCATCGGCTTGCTATTGTCTATTGTGAGTCTTAGCTCTTAGTTGAGTTGAGTCGTTTCATCAATTGGGAACATCCTTTGCCTTTCCTCATCATTGATGTGATAGTAGAGATTGGTAGATCCAGCAGGAAGAGCAGCATTATAGTCCATGACATTTGATGAATCTGAACTGGTAGAAAGGACACCTTCTGCTCCAATGATGGCACCGATAGCATAATGAATCAATTTGTGTGGGCTTTGTGTGAAGTGGAGTGAGTTGAGTGTGTCAACTGGGAGGCTGAGGCAATGGACCCAATGCCAATTATGAGGAGTCTGAGGTAAGCAGGTGTAGATGTTGATCTGAGCCATGAGCAGAACGTGTAGTAGCACAATGAGATGGATAGGTGGATAGGAGGGGCAGTGACACGACACGCGACTCATGTGACATGTCGCGCTTCTACTAGGTGTCACGCGTCCTGACTCCTTTTCCCCATCGCCTTTGACGGTGGACTCGCCGTTGTTCTAGCCTTTTTCGTTGTTTTGTAGTGAATCTACGCTTTGAGTAGCACTTGACCACGCACCATCATGTCGTGTCTCAACAAACTCGCCATCCGGGGGATACGCTCCTTTGACGACAAACAGGTCTCCGTCATCGAATTCTTCTCCCCAGTCACTGTCATCGTCGGCCACAATGGAAGTGGAAAGACGACCATCATCGAATGTCTCAAGTACGCCACCACGGGCGATCAACCGCCCAACACGCGTGGTGGTGCATTCGTGCACGACCCCAAGATGGCGAACGAGAAAGAGGTCAAAGCTCAGGTGAAGTTGAGGTTTCATGCTGCGAATGGTCAGAGGATGCTCGTCGTTCGAAATTTGTCGGTCACGGCGAAGAAGACGGGGTTGACGATGAAGACGCTCGAGAGTATTCTTGGGTTGGCGGATAGTAACGCCGACAAGGGTGGAAAGGTGCGCGTGTTCCGTACAACACTTGAGTTTCGAGCCGGGTACTCAGCTCGTTTGACTGACTCGTTTTTTTATATGTAGAGAGGGGTTATTTCAACCAAGTGCGCGGAGATGGATGCTGAAATTCCTCATCTATTGGGTGTTTCAAAGTCTGTCCTCGAGAATGTCATCTTCTGTCATCAAGAGGAATCTTACTGGCCGCTTGCTGAGCCTTCTGCTCTGAAGAAGAAGTTCGACGATATCTTCGAAGCGACGAGGTACGTCCCTCGCGCAACGTCCTATTGTCTCATTCCTATCATGTCGTGCAGGTATACCAAAGCTCTTGATTCTATCAAATCCCTTCGCAAAGACCGTGTTGCTGATCTCAAGGCGGAGAAAGAACGTCTCGAGTCACTCAGCAAGGAAAAGGCCCATGCAGACAAACTTCGTACGCGTGTCGGCGAGGTCAACAATGCGATCACGTCTAAACAGCTTCAATACGAGGAATGTAAGGCTCAGTACGAAGAACTCGTCAAGAATAATGCTCGGTTCTACGAGTCCGCGACCAAGTTTCGGGAGTTGTACGTCAAGGTAGAGAATCTACAGCAGAAGAAGGAACACTATCAACAGGAGCTGTCGGAGGCTCGGGAGACTGTCCAGGAGATCGACGGTGCGGGATCCTGCTACGAAACTAGAACGAACCCACTGATTTGTGGTCAGGTTCCGACGAGGAGCTGCAATCTCGTTTGCGGAACTTTGACGAGAATATTGCCAAGCAGAAGCAGAACCGACGACGGTGTGAGTCAGAACGACAAGACCTTGAGGACGAACTCACGAAAGCGCGACGGACCCATGTCGAACTCGTTAATGAGCATGGAGAGCTGGCTGCGGAAGCCAAGGCATGGACTCTATTACGCATGCTCACGGTCACACTGACACTTACATATGTTAGGCTCACGAACGTCGTCTGACCGAGCGCGAAGAGCTTATTCGAGATATTAGCGACAAGTACAACATCAAGGGATACAGTCACAGTCCTCTCGAACGCGAAAAGGTCAACGAGTTTATCACTCGCCTCGACGACCTCCAGCGAAAGCAACGTGCCGAGTACGAGAAGCTTCAGAGCGAGAGTCGAGCCAAGAACGACGAGTTCAATCGCAAGTCGAGACAATTGCACACTGAGCTGGAGAGTTTGAAAATGCAGCGGAGCAACGCTCGAGAGCATATTGTTCGTTCCGACTCGCTTGCCGTTTCTACTACTGACCATGTGCTACTCTCCTTTTCGTACAGAAAGAGAAGCAAGATGCGATCTCCAAGGCTGAGGTGGCGGTCGAGACGATGCAAGGTCTCGCATCTGAGCTCCGGACGCTGTCTGGGGACATCGAAGAGAAGAAGCTTCGACTAGAGAAGCTCAAAGCGGACATCAAAGCTGCCAACTTTGAGGAACGGTTGGCTGAGCGTGCGTCCAAGGCGAGAGTGATGGAGGACAAGCGGGACAGTCTGAACGGGGAACTCAGGAGTTTGAGTCTTCAGGCTGACTCGAGAGCACGATTAGACTTGAAACGCGCGGAAAAGAGGAGTCGGGCTGCAGAGGTCAAGAATTTGTGCGTGTGTGATTGGCATTCGGGTGAGACACTGATGGATTTTTCATTTGCAGACTGGAGTTGAGCAATCTGAAATTCAGGAGGCTGGTGGGCAAGGATGCACGCGAGGAGAATATGGAGCGCGAAGTCGATCGTATCGCAAGGTATATCTTTCCTTTCACTTGATTTGATTCCTCGATTTTACTTGCGCGATTCGGTTCAGAGAGAAGGAACACGAGCTCGCTGAAGCGGAGGCTGAATCTGCAGCTGTCAACAAGGCGTTACAGACGACTGAGACAAAGCTCTCGCAAGCCAAGGCTCAGGTCAAAACCAAGCGCGATGAACTGAAAGGTACGCCCCTTCACCACGTCCGTTTCATGTTCCTCAAAATAGAATGGCTCGGGCAGCCCTCGAGAATGCATTGAAAGAGAATATACATGGTGGTGTTCCCCTCAACGAGGCGCTCGAAGATGCACGGAAGATGGTAGCCGATCTCACGAGGTCAGTCAGATCTAGACCGTAAAACCCAAAAACCCTCGCTAACCGGTAGCCGGGTATATGCGCCATCGAACAGCGAAACGAGCAATAAAGCAGGCATGGCGGAAGTCTATGAGACACTTCTCACGGTTGGCAAGGCCAAGAAGACCTGTCAGGCGTGTAGCCGGCACATGGATGACAGGGAGCTCGCCGTGTTTGAGAAATACGTACGTCTGTTCTTTGTCCTATGTGTGACACGGTCGGACTGACGATCGGTCTCTTGTCTCTCTTCTCAACGTGGTATTTTGTGCGCGTGACGATGGGTGTGCCTGTGTGCCCGCGTGTATGTCTGTAGCTCAAGGATCAGATCAAGAAGAATTCGCCAGAGGCAGCCGCGGATGCGAAGGCGCAGTTGGATGAGTGGCAAACGGAGGTGGCGAGGTTGGAGGCTTTCTTGCCTTTCCAGGCGTCAAGGGATCGGGTCAAGGGGACCGAGATTCCGATATTGGAGAAACAGATCAAGACTGCGGAGGCTGAAGTACCCGATGCGAGTGAACAATCCGAGCAGGTGCGTCCTCCCACTCCCACTCCCACTTCCCCCGCTCGACCCCGCTCGTGCTCTACGCCGCTCGTGCACAGTGAGGGCTCACGCACTCGATCACGTGACAGGCTGCACAACGAGTGAATGACATCAAGAAAGACATTCGGGACATTGCCACGCTCAAGCAACACGCTACGACTGTGTCCAAGAGTCAATCCGAGATCGAGAGGTTGACGACCGAGATTTCGAATTTGGAAGACGAGTTGGCGACGACGGGGAGTAAGAAGACGGCCGATGACGTCCAGACCGAGCTGGACACGCTCTCGAATGAAATGTGAGCGCGTTATCACCACGCCAACTCCATCCATTTCTGCCGCCGTCCGCCGAGTATGTATATGATTGCTGATGCTGATTGCTGACGTTCCTTGACAGTCGTACGAATGAACGTGAACGACAGGCTATCACGGCGGAACGTGATCGTCAACACTCGTCTGCCCGGACGTACGAAGGCGATCTCCACGCGATGGACAAGAAGGAAAACACACTCTCGAATCAAATTCGCGACAAAGATCTCACGGAAGAACGGATCGTTACCATGACGAACGAGATCAGCGGCCTGAGTGCCAGACTCAAGGTTTAATCTTTTCTCCATTCTGCTTCATTGAGTGTCGAACACGTTGCTGACGCGTATGTGGTTGTGCTTCCGTTGTCTAGGAACTGGACGGGAAACTTGGAGAGGCGCAAGCGCCGATCCAGAGATTGGAGCAAGAACACCAGAGGGTGCAGAGTGAGTTGAATGCGAGGATTGCAGAGGCACAGCGGGATTCACAGGAGATGAATATGAGCGTTGACAAACTGGACAATATCAACCGAATCGTCGATCGGTGAGTCCCTTGTTTTAAATCCGCCCCGCCGAACTTCTGAGTTGAATGTTTTCATATTCGGTGTCCTCCGGTGAAACGTGTGCGCGCGCGCGTAGTTATGTCCGTGACAAACGCGCCCAATCATTAACCGAATGCGCCGAGAAAATCGACCACTACGAAACTGAAATCTCCGAGCTGGGTATCAAGATCGAGCGCGTTCGAGAGACGATTGCGACGATCGATCGGGAGATAAACGAGAGTGGGAGTTTGATGTCGAACTTGAGGGATAACGTTCGGATAAGGAGGCTCGTGAAGGATATCGCGGCGACACAAGCTGAGATTGATTCATATGATATGGAGGGGGCGGCCAAGGCGAAGAGGAATTTTGAGGATAGGTATCAGGTGGAGAAGCAGAGGGAGACGGAGATCCAGAGCAAGGTACGTGTGTTCGCTTCTGGACGCTTGGGGTCATGCGGGGTTTGGTGGTCTTCTGACGCTCATCTTGGTTTTTGTAGTACGCCCATATTGGAGGCGAAATCAGTTCCCTTCACGAGACGCTCAAACAAGCGGAGAAGGATTCGAGGGAGTTCAAGGATATCAATAAACAGTATACGGATCAGCTCGTCAAAGTCAAGGTGAGGTGTCATGGCGATGGTTTTGTTGCGGTCGGTTGACTTGGTGATGCTAGATGTCCGACATGGCGAACAATGACCTGGAAAAGTACGCAAAGGCATTGGACAAGTGGGCAATCTGATTCAATCTTTCGGACATGGTACTGATGAGTTCGTTAGCGCGATCATGAAGTATCATGGCTTGAAGATGGAGGAAGTGAACGACACCATGCGACATCTGTGGAATAAGACATACCAGGGAACGGGTGAGCCAAATGGATGCATTTCCGATTATGTCGTTCATGATACCGGTAGACATTGATGGTATTAAGATACGTTCTGATGTGGAAGGAGGGGCGTCGAAGCGGTCTTACAACTACCGGGTGAGTGCTTCTTTTTGAGATAACGAGCGATAAGTGAGTCATCTCATGTGCGGATCTACGTGATAGGTTGTTATGACGAAGGACCAAGTCGAGATGGACATGCGGGGACGTTGCTCTGCTGGACAAAAGATGCTTGCTTCGATCATCATTCGACTTGCGCTATCTGACTCGTTTGGCCAAAATTGTGGTATTCTGGCGTTGGACGAACCGACGAATGCGTTGGATGTTGAGAACATCGACGCGTTGGCGGAGAGTCTTGTCGAGTGAGTCTGGCTTTGCTTCTGATGATTGCCTCTTTGTCTAATCACTATGGGCGCAGTATCATCAACGAACGGAAGAACCGTTCGAATTTCCAACTGGTCATTATCACTCACGATGAAAATTTCCTTCGCAAACTCGGACAGAGCGATGTGATGGAATATTACTGGTAATGTCAACGCATTTGCCTTATAGCGCCAAGCTGACTTGTGGGGCTATCCACTAGGCGCGTATCGCGAGATTCAAGACAGAAGTCAGTTATCGAACGGCAGCGGTTCCGGTAGGACGGCAGTTGGGGATCGTTGTTTGCGTTTGTTGGGGCTTTGTTGGGGGTCGCATGACCTGTCATATGTGGAATTTGAACAGCCTGAAAGAGAGGTTTTCCTGTCAGATTCTACCAATGAAATGGCTTGGGTCATCCAGGGCTAAGCTTAAAGTGCCTTTTGTCCGTGGCATGCCGGCATTTGGTTGCCAGCGCTCGACTGCCGGAACGTGGACGGACCGGAACTTGAATGACCTTTGCGTTGAGCGAGTTCAAGCCAGACATTCTGACGCGACAGGAAGCGATACGAGCCAGTCTATTTGAATGAATGTCCAAATCCCCCTCAGCGTTGAAAAGTTTTGGGACAGACACGACGTGACGGCGACACTACGGCGACCGAGAGTGGTTACGGCATTGCCAATTTCTAGGTTTGGTGTGTTCGATTTGAGAAGGAGCCGAATAACGAGGGAAAACGAATTCGATTATACTTGGATTATACCCTCGGGATTATTTACGATGGACGTTGGATGAATATAGCCTCTCAGGCCCTATTTCCCTCCCTCCAGATTCTCCCCTTCCTGCATCGATGGCGCAGCCTCCGCCGTCAAAGCTGTCCCTCAGAGGCTTATTGACTTTGCCAGTGAGTATCACAGTAGGTTCGCCTCGTCGAGTCCTTATCGACCGTGCGTGACAGTACCGGCTATGTAACCCTCCCCCTGCGGTGGGCAAAGTGAGGTCGTGCGGTGTTACGCCCGTACTCGACGTACGGTTGGACGACGTACTCGCACGAAAACACTTGCCTCCCATCGGTTTGAAAGACTTTGAAGAGTACCTTCTCTACGTCGAGCATGCACCCGAGAACCTCTACTTTATCCTCTGGCTCAGAGACTACACCACTCGATACAGCGCATGGGCACTACACGAAAAATCCTATCAAATCCACAAGAAAGAAAAACTCGCCTCCAAACTACATCCAAGCCGTCACACGTTTGGCATCCCACCCACTCCTGATCCCTCTCTCGCCATGTTTTACGCTCGTGCCAAACAGACGTTTTTCACCCCGAATGCGGAATATGAACTGAATATTCCTTCGGACGTGTTGGCACCCTTTCACTGTGCGCCACATAGCGCGGCGTTTCAGGCAAGGATTCAAATGCCTGCTTCGCCTTGGCATTCTCAGAGCGTGCATCCTGACCCAGCTGTCTTCACGGAGGTAGCAATTGACGCACGCAATATGCTCCATGAATCGTTGAATCGGTTCGTACGTGCTGCGCATACCAACGTAGGTTCGGGACGAGCTGCGTGTGGTATCATCGCAGGCCTTTTCCTCATTCTCGTGAGTGGTCTATTGCCGCTCGTCCTAACCACTGGGGGTTGGAACGTCGGTCCTCATGGGCGTCTGATCCGTTTGGTCGCATTCCCGGGGATGTGGTTAGGTTTGACGATCCTCATCGCGAGTTTCCAAGGTGTAAGTAGACGTGTTGTTTATCGTCGGTGTGTTGTAATTGTGACCTCATCTCACCTAGATCTGCCTCATGGTGTATATCTTTGGAGACATACGGCAGCTTCGCAAGTTTGAACTCGCGAGACCTGCGATATCACGACCCATGCCGATGCACATCTCAGCACCGGTTATTCACGGTCCTCCACGCACACCTCTCGTGACCATCCCCACATCACATCGTTCGCCGAGCGAGAAATACGCAGGCGAAGAGGAAGGAGAGAAGCCACTGGTGCCAGTATCCCCCCCGCCAACCTCGCCAACTTCATTAGCAACACGGTCGCGTCCTCCATTGACCCACTCCCCTCGTGAGCCGTCAGACGGTGATGATGAGTCGACATCTTGCGAATCATGCGAATCGAGGTCCTGTTCCTCCGTGAGTTGCAACGAAATCGATGTCTCACCTGCGTTTTTCGACGAGGTGCCCGCACCGGAGGGACCGGCGACGGCGTCTTGTTTGTATAGACATGAGTATCGTGCGCCGGTATCACAGCCACAGCACCAGTCGTCACCATTGGTGTCTCCTGAACCCGCACACGTACGGTCAAGTCCTGCGGCACGTCCTGTGGCACGTCCTGTGGCACGTCCTGTTACACTACCGATCCATGTTCCCGTCCCCGCACCGATTCCAATACCGAGCTTGTTCGGTCATGGTCACGTGGATCCGGGACAGATTCCACGAAGCACCCTCCCACGTGGCGCTGGCATCTCCAAAAGTCAGAACGTACCAGAGTATGGACCCAGCGCAGGGTTCATCCCTCACGATTACAGCAGCGATGGGTCTGCGTCGGGGACGTTGCGGAGTCGGTCTGGAACGGATAGTTTCGATTTCGATTTGTTACCCGAGGGCAAAAAGGTTGTGCTGACTTGGCGAGGGGATGGCGTGTCGGGTGCTGGATCATTGCCGATAACGACGACGACGATGACGATGAACGCGTCGAGTCAACCACAGCCACAACCCCAACAGGGATCGACGCCAGGCATGGGTCCCCGTACACTACTCGGTCGCGCTCAATATAAATGCGCCAAACGTATACACCGGTCGACCGATCCCCTTTCCGCTTCCCCCGTCTCCACACCTTCCCCGACGACCACTTCCTTCACCTCTTCATTGGTGTTGTTGGTGCCCTCGTTCACGGCGGGTGTTCCTGCGTTCGCGGCTCCGTTTACGCAGATTCGTTCGGACGTTGTGAAGAGAGCGCAGTGGGAGGTTGTTGTGAGGGCTGCCCTGGCTGCATTTGTGTGTACGGGGGTTGTAGTCGGAATCATCGTTGGCGTAGTTCCGTGAGCAGGGTGGATGTATGCGTTCATGGGTGAGGGTGTATGAGTGTCGTTTTTTTTTCCCTTCACTTTTGCGGTGCTAGAACGTTGTTTGCGTCTCTTTTACTGATTTCTGCTGGTTTTTCTTTTTCTCGGTCCACGGGCTGGGCAAGTCGTGATGTCGTTAGGGCCACGTCCGTTGCACTGTTTTCTCTCTCTCTCTCTCAAGTCTCTTTGGTCAAGTTCTCGCATCGCATGCATATACGCATGCCGACTCGTCGTGTCCTCCTCGCTTTGCTTTCCATCTCATCATCTCGAGCTCATCCCCTCCACTCTTCTCGATGTTCGTCTCTTTTTTTTTTAGTCGCAGTAGCCATAGTCACGCATACACGCATACACGCACAGACGTGCATATATATCATCTTACCCTATCCCTTCGTTTTTTCTCCCCACTCCCACTCGTTTGCCACCGTGACGCGTCATTCGTTGGCATTTTTCCTTTCTTTTGACTTTCGGGCGTTAATTTTCAGTACTAGTAAACAGCCTGAAGATTCAGTCACTGGCCCAGTCGTGTTGTATTTTTTTCTTTCTCTTCGTTATGCATGTATTCTACTAGATATGCGAGGCGCATGAGCAAGAGATGTCGGTGTGCTCGGTTTTTTGTTGTTCTCTGGGTGTTGGTGATCGATTGAGAGGATTGTTGGGTCTGGGGTACACCGAGGGAAGGAAAGATGCCAATAAATAGTGCTGGGTCTCACTATCCATGTATCCTGAGTGCTCACGCACCATTGGCATTCATCGTCTATATGATTGATCCTTTGTGAAGCTCACATCGTCAACATACTATCTGATAACCCAAGAACATAGTACCGTAGATCGATCGATAGTTTCGTGGCGCGCGGGCTCAGTGTCTCGGATGCACGAGCGACGTGTGGCGCCAATTGATAACTATCGATGTCATTTGCATTTGGGCGACGTCACCTGCATTCCTCCTCCCCACACCCACTCGCGCTGACCATGTTCACTACCGACCGGCTCCTCCTCCGCGGCTTCCAAGACTCCGACCTCGACCACCTTCTCGCTCTGCGAAACGACGTCGCCGTCGTACGTGGCAAAACCCTTTCAAGTTGGCCCCCTATCGTGCCCCGCCCACCCGCTTTCAAAGAGGGCCTCTGATCGATTGCAGAGGAATCTATGATCTGGTTTACGCTCGTCGACAAAGATAGCGACGAATTCGTCGGACATTGCTCTGTGCGCGCTGTGGAGGCAGGACCTAACCATATCGGTACCAGTGTAGGCGCTGCTGCAGGCGAAGAACCGGGATGGCGAGTCCTCGATCTCGCTGAGGCATGGACTGCGGGGAAGGGGATAAGGCACCGAAGCGGCGAGATTTGCGATCGGACATGCGTTTGGGGCGTTGGGACTTCACAGAGTGTCTCTTGGTGGTGTTGGAAGGAAACTTGGTTGCCAGGGCATCGAGTGCGAAGATGTGAGTGTTTTTTTTTTTCACCGACGTACCAGAGGAGGGTCGGGGGTACTCATTGGTGAGGGATGCGTGACTCGTGATGGCTTGCCAATGGGATCTGGATGTGCGATGTACTTGTAGTGGGTTTCGAGAAGAGGGGGGGAAGAGGAGGGGGAATTGGGTGGATGGGAGGTGGGAGGATATTATTTATATGGGTATTTTAGAAGAAGAGTGGGCTGCGTTGCAGAAGCGCAGTGCCGCCTGAGTAGACATGTCGTTGTCGGGTTCAGGACAACGCGCCTCAGGCTGCTACTACCCACGTTGGATGATTGGGGAGGATGCCCAGTGGACCAACATCGTCGTTGGACCGAGTGCGCACTCTGGCGCGTTTTCTCGATTCCCTGTCACTCATATTGCACAGTCACCATTGAGGTTTCCTGCAAAACCTGATTAATGATTGTCCATAGGTTGATACTTCATTCCGGAAGTCAAACCTACTTCTTCGCGTCTGTACGCCAGTCACTTATCGCGTTGAGCGCTCAACGCCTCGTCATCGCGCCGTTCGCCCGTCTGGGGTTCGGGATTGCTCGTGTGGGGTGGAGGAAGGAGTTGGAATGATCTGGGAACGTCGTTCTCGTTCGCCGTGTTTACGGACTGTTTTCATCGACTCTCGACGTCGATCGCTCGTACACCCTCGCACTCCATCTCTCCCCCTCGATCAGTGGCACTTCTCGACACATCCCGATTCCCGTCGTCCTACCCTCTCGACGCTTTCGACTCGTCCGACGGCCAATTCGCCGGCAATGGCGCAGAACGACCCCCATAATAGTATGCGCTCGTAAGTCTCCTTGAAATAACGGAAATCGGCCCAGGGCGCTTTGAAAGCATTTGGAACTTGAAGTCGCGGATGTCGAAGAAAACACGGAGACTGAGACATGTCTTGGACAGATCTGAGCCTAACTTGGTACCGGGAAGGAGGCTGTGTTGGGATGGGTGTGGAATGAGTGCATGTATTAATACGGCGAGCCATGCCATTTACTGTACAACCACTCCCATCACTGTAGCCTGTCAGGACTGCGTAGACGCCCTTGAAGCAGGTTGGTGTCCAAGTTGATGCTCAGACTCGGATCATCGTGCAAACTGCTCACCTCATGGTAGATATAGTGCTAGATCCAATATCATCGCAAGAAATGTGCCCCATGCGATCCCCAAAAGCCGAAGAAGAGATTCATGCGCCTCCAACAAGTGACGCGTGCTATGTCAACAAACTCCCACCGGAACTCCTCTCGCGCGTCTTCGAGGTCGGTGCCAGTGCTTTGGAGGACGTCATTTCCCTTGTATGTCATCAGTGGCGGAACGTTGCCCTTTCTACCCCTTCACTCTGGACGGCCATCGAGGTCCCTTCCAATGCGCGTTCACCATACGAGAATGTCTCGATTCTGTTGAAGCGCAGCAAAGCCCTTCCAATAGATATCGACATCGACGACCCGGAACTCGACCGTTATGGCTCTGTAAACATGATCCCACAGTTCCAGCTCGACCTCGAATCTCTATATTCTTTGCTCGTTCCCCACGTGCAACGCTGGCGCTCAATCAAAGTCCGGACGTTCTCATATTATTCGATGCACGGATTCCTCAGTGCGGTATCCGACCCGTCTGTCCCCGCCGCTTCTCATCTCGCCACACTTCAATTACACCATGATACAGACGCAGAAGATGAAGGCATTCAGCCCAACTTTTCGGACCACTTCACTTTGTTCGGGGGGTCAGCTCCTAACCTCACCACATTATTCCTACGGCAAGTCCACGTCGACTGGAATCAAGGCTGGATAGCTTCCGCCTCCAACCTCAGATATCTCAAGCTGGCATGCCATGAAGAAGACGTTCGCCCCACTTGGGGCCAGTTCGCCACCATCTTGCGCGGTGCTCCACAACTCGAGACTCTCGTCTTATATGGTTCAGGACCATCAGGAGACCCCACCGAATGGTTCTTCGAACCGACTCCCACCGGGGATCTCAACGCTCCAATTCAGCTTCTCAAATTGACCGATGTCGTCCTCGCCTTTCAATCCCCATCGTGCGCCATTGGATTACTCCGCAAATGCTACATGCCATCCTTGAAAAGTCTAACCCTAGACTTCGAACAGGACGAGTACACCGATCTGATCAATCAACTGGCCGGACCAGCCACGTCACTATCTCCTCTCTCTGCTGAAGAACAACCGCGCAGCTTGCTGAGCAGTCTTGAAAAACTCAAAATTGCTGGACTTCCCTGCCGCAGCGCGGGGGTAGAGACTCTATATAGCGAACTCCAGAATCTCCAATCGCTCTATTTCTCGCCGCCATATCTTCTTCCGCAGTTCATCGATCTTCTTTGCCGACCTTGTATGTTACCGGGTCGCGGAGATATTTGGCTGCCTCGACTCAAATCTCTGTGGATCTCCGATACCACCCGGGCTATGATCCGTCGAGTGGTTCAAAACAGAAAGGACGCAGGGGTCCCACTAAAAGCATTGTACGTACAGCGCAACTGTGTGAATGACGACGACGTGGAGTGGTTGAAGGAGAATGTGGAGACGTTCGACTTTTTCTTGGAAGATGTCAGTGAGGAAGCTTATTGACATCCACAAAGAGGCGGATGAATGGTCCGATATGGGTTGAGTGTTTACCTGGGGCCACTAGATGGTGTAGAACATGTTGGCATGACTATAGTCGTACAGAGGGTCATTTCGGTGTAGTGTTACCTGATGTCGGCACCAGCTGGGGATATACAGATATCAGAAGGCTTTGCTGCTCCCTGTGACGCCGATCGCCCTGATGCTGGAATTTTTTTTCAGGGGATCGAAGCGCAGCACTCGTAACTCGGACATCCGAACATGCCTGAGCCCCTCATCACTGCGCAGCCAACCATATCCTCCAATATTTACACCATCAACTGCCACTAAATTTGAATCGATACCACAACCCAAATGTCTCACTTCCCCGCGGTCCGAACTCTGTGTGGAGGGATAGAGACGGGTGACTTGTATATCTTTTTCTTTCTATTTCTTGGATTAGTACTCGAGCGAGGGCTCCCGAAATTCAATAAATACCAAATGAGTTACAAAGGAATCAGGTTCAAAATATCTGTTCAGTAGTTTCGCGCGGTAGGAGAGTATCACTTCGACCTTTGAATATTGATTCCCGAGAGTTATAAAAACGGTGTCGGCGTATCCAAACCCTGACCACGAATTGACTTCGTTGACCAACTCACAGATCAATTAGGATGCTGGACTCACGATCGACCTGTAAGTCGAACTGCTTGGGAGCAAAGTGGGTTCTTCGACACCCAGATCGAGGGTGACATATGTGACTTCGTCGTCGTCGTCGTCGAGGTAATCTTCGTCTGGCCCGAAGGAATCAATTTGTTTGTATCCAAATATGAGGGTTTGGGCTGGGCATCAGGAATGATTAATGATTGACGAGGTGGAGGTTGACTATCTAAGTTGGTGAACGATGAGTTGTCTAAATTTGGAAATGGGATTGTTTGGCAATGTCTTCCGATCCAAACAATGTCAAGTCAAGCGGACTTGGTGAACCGCTTTTCACCGAAGAGAAAGGTACGTGTTGTTTGCACCAAAGTCGTCGAGGACTGCTCGGAGGATCAGAAAGTGAATCATCCTGGTAGATGATACACAGCCGAACAAACATTTGCTGACTCACTTCGGCTCTACGGAACAACATATCTGCTTCAAAGAAGTTTGATTCTTGAAGGAGAAGGACAAACCTGCAGTGCGGTAAAATGAGTCAACATACTGGATATTAGTGTTTTAAAGTCCGGTCCGGTCCGGTCTTGTTCCCTATTAGGAAGGCGACCGGACCAAGACTGGTTTTTTTAATTCATTAATTCGTTAAGACTGGACCAAAACCGATAAAAACCGGTCTTTTGGTGGTTGCAACCGGTTTTTTGCTTAGCGTGGAAGAGACCAAAAATAATACCGGTTCCTGGCTATAAATCGGTCCCTGGGTCAAGCGAAATGGTTCACACGCCACAGAGATATCAGCATTTCAAAACAGCATGTTTTTATAGTGATACATCAGATATTATCAAGTTACATGTGAAGTCAAGACCAATCAGAGACTCAATTCTCAACACAGACTAATGAAATATAGATGAACATGTAACTCAGAGAGTGTATATACATGATAGAATGAATTCTATGACATGTTAATCAATATTGTCATTGGCTAACTTCAATATTCATCAAAAAACTCAAATAACATCCATAAAGGTCCAGAAAAATCAGAAAAAATCCGGAAAAATCAGGGAAAATAAGGTAATACATAGGGGGTGGCTGTGCATCGGTTGCAACCGGTCTTTTTTTGGTTGCAACCACATAGCGTAGTCCATTTGTACCCTGATCCAGGGCCAGCTGATCACCAATTAGGCCGTGCTCTACTGGCCGGCTAACGATTGGCCGCTGGTGTATGATCACCTAGGTTAGGGATCGGCTAGTAATAGAATGTACATATAGAGTAGGGATCAGCCAATGTGCCATTGTGCCCTGGCAGTGGGAATGGCCAACACAAAGGTTCCCTGAGGTAGGACCTGGCCGACTGGTGCTAATCACCCAGTCCTGCCTGCATCAGGGTTCGGCCCATAGAGAATAGGGATAGGCCGATGTGTAAACCGTCCATGTGTAGGGAGCGGCCGATGTAGGGAATGTTTAGGGGTGGGCATTGGCCAGTGAATTATGTCTCCTACAGCAGGCATGGCCCGATAGATTGAGTGTCAATGGGTAGGGATGGGCTGATGCAATGATGTCTATCTGTAGGAATGGGCCAATGGGTCGAGCCTCAATGCGTAGGAATGGGCTGATGCAATCAGTGTCAATGCGTAGGAATGGGCCAATGGGTTGAGCCTCAATGCGTAGGGATGGGCTGATGCATTGAGCCTCAATGTGTAGCAATGGGCTGATGCATTGAGCCTCAATGTGTAGGAATGGGCCAATGGGCTGAGCCTCAATGCGTAGGAATGGGCCGATGCATTGAGCCTCAATGTGTAGGAATGGGCCGATGCAATCAGTGTCAATGTGTAGGAATGGCCCAATGGGTTGAGCCTCAATGCGTAGGGATAGTTGCGTCATGAGTCTCAGGGTTGGCCTCTGCTGCCAACCCACCGGCCCCCCCCTGCTCCCATGGGCCCATCAACCCCTCGGCCGATTCTTCGGTCACCTGTTGATCTCCCTCTCGCTGGACCATCGAACCTATGGCTGCTGCCTAGGGGCCTTGAGGCTGTATTGGGAATGGAGGTTCAAAGTAGAGAGCTATGTGAACAGTGTCAGGCAGCCGACGAGCTCTTGTGCAATGGAGGCTCATTGGCTCGGCCCTGTCATGGGTGCCTTGCTGAGGGTCTGCCATGTAGTATGTCCACCCTACACAGACCCTGCCCACCAGCTTGAGAAAGCGGTCGAGGAACCATTGTGAGTCAGCTAGTTACTTCTCCTCTTCATCGGCTCACAATCTTTGCAGAATACTTTGTTATGCTTCTTAGATACATGCTCATGCTTATGTTTCAATCTCATCATGCATTTCGACTACAATGTACTGTAATATTAGGCTTCCTCAATGTTGAGTGTTTATCAGGACCGGCTGCATTTGCTCACTGTGATACAAGTTTCGGCTGGAGTACATGTCCTTTGGCTGGCATATTTAAAATATTCTACCTATCCCCAGACCCCTTCTGCATGGGTTCTACCCTCCTGCTCACGAATCCATTGGATGAGCATTATCAACCCTCTCGCCCTGTTCCATGTCAGCACCCAGCTCCTATTCATTTCTCGTAAAGTCATGGCTGCCTCCACGAATTGCCCATGCAAGCTCTGTTGCATCTCGTCGATGTCGCCCTGACGCCCAGAGCTATTATCAGCATTCTGAGCAAGGGCGAGCGGTCCCTATTCCAGATTTTGAGTACCCATAGTGCTAACCAAACATACTTCTGGTAACTCACCCCGAAGAAAGCCTCTGCCAGCCGGATGAAGTCCCTGAACTCCTGCCGACGATAGTCACCAGGCAGGCCGTTGCTCCCTTCTAACCACCACTTGTGCTGCAAATCCATGGCTGACAATGCTCGGCTGCACCTCAGCGATGTTTGTTGCATTATATGCAATTGGCTCCCAGGTGTCATTGAAATTTCCTGGCGGAGCTGGCCATCCTCTAGATCGCTCACAATAATCAGCAAGATGACCTGATCTAACAGAGGGATGTGTGGCAGATCGTTGTGAGTGATTGATTTGTATGCCATCAACCGATTCACTACAGCCTATTGTTTGGCAGTTAACAATCCTGCAGGAAGTGTGCAAATCCATACTCACCACTTCCTCCCTCAGGGAGATCATTGCTGAAGGAGGCCATTGTCCTGCCTCTCCAATGGCTGCCTGTAATCTGCAGCCGAAGTACACCAACAAAGTGTATGTTTCAACTTTAGTGAGCATCAGATGTTTGATGGAGAAGGCTGACTTTCGGCCAGCCTATCTTTGCTCCAGAGTTCAAGCACATGGGTTTCCCACGCCTGTCATGGATGTATTCCCACAGTGTCGGCCGGATATTGATAGCCCATTGGACCTGAGGAACCGACCCGAAGGACCCGACGGACCCGAATTGAGACTCTGAGCTACAAATCCAAGGTGTTAGGCGATCTGTGATTACAGAATACAGGTCACCCACCCATCCTTATCATTTTGACAAAGTTGGAGTCGGCCATTTGGAAGTCCAGCAATTCCCGTCTGTGAGGGCTGCTCATTCCCCTTGTGGATGGGGACACAATGTTCAAGTTTGCCCATAAGGTTTCAATTATCTCCCCATCCACCCGCCCTGCCCCTCGAATAAAGTTGGGTGTGTATCTCTGGAAACATTCAGCCTGATGACCATGCACATGCCATATGCCTATCCCTGGCACCAACTCCACGGTTGATGGTATTTTGACATATTCGTTGCCCTTGAGCCGCAGCCTCAGCCGCTTCATGTATTGGCAATTGATGTCATAGAAGAGGATCACCCTTTGAATGCCAGTCATGTTGTATTCCAAAGCATGTGCCAATGCATAATCCATATTGACCTGCCTGTCATTGTGGTCAATGCATACGTTTCTCGGCCGGCAGCCGAACTTGTTACCTCTCACCCTTCTGGAAGTCCACCACTGCATGGGGAATGTATCCAAATACACTCAGTCATTAAATCTGGGCACCCACACAGTCGAGCATACCTTGGGTTTAGGTAGTTTCAAAGAAGGCAGAACATACTCTCCATCAGCTGCGTCATACATCCGATCAGCAGTGCTTGGTGTGAGGCCACGATCCAGTGGCGTTTCTAGTCTCGGCATCTGAGGTAATGATTGAGGGATAGCAGCCTTGTGTTTTTTACTCTTGTGGCTTGGCGGAGTGAGCTTGACCATCTTGATCTTTGATCCCTTCTTGAGAAACTTGACCTCTTGCACTGGGGTCCATGGTGTGGCCTTCTCGATCTTGGGCTTGACCATTGTACAATCAGATACTTGGTGATAATGTTTGCCTCATTGGCAGGTTAGCATATTTCAGGCCACCCAGGGGCATAGGTGACAAGATGAACGGGCTGGAGCCTTTGATCACTCGCGGAAGCATTTGTACGTCAGAGCCATCAGATCCTTCCTCCGAACAACAGCTGCTTGACATCGGTTGCATTAGCCGATATCTTGACAGCTTCTTATCCGACGTCATCAGGACGATTTAAGATGCAGACATGGCTGAAAGGTGACAAGCGTCTGATTGACAGCTTCACACCCGACGTCCTCGGGCCTATTTTAGATGTCTGATAAATTGACCCAGAGCCAACATCATTGGGACCTATCACACTGAAGGAGCCAATGACCAGCAACAAAGGTTCCTGACTGCACTGACACCAGGATTTGTTTCTCTTGCACCTGTTACGCTTGTACCGGGTAGGTCAAAGCGTAGACACAAAAGCCTAGTCAAAGACAAGGGTTTCAAGGTAGCCTAACGATGGGATGTCCACGTTAAGGCCTAGCGTCCGTTCAAGAGTGGGACGGTGACTCTCAGAGGGTTCAAGGAAGCGGGGAATGACCAAGCTAGATTGTGTAGGTCTAAGTTAGGGTTACAGGAGGAAACTCGAGGGTTTATATAAGTGAAGAAATGAGTTAAGGGCAGGCATAGAACACGTCAGAATATGTAAGAACGAGTCATGACGAATAAGAATGAGTCATGCTCGGTAAGCATACGAGTCAGCGATGACGAAGCGTGGAAGGTGAAAGAACTTTAAAGAATGTTCGCTGACTAAAGTAAGGTAAGAAATGGGAGGCCTAGGCAGGACTCGAACCAGCGACTAGGACTTAGTACAAGGTAATAGGGAAGGAAAGAATGAGTGATCGTAACATTACCCCCGTATTAGAATCAAGTCATCGACGAAGATAAAAGCTAGTCAAATGCTTAACCCATAGTGACCTGGAGAACCGGTCATGTTTGCATATCCGACATCGTCGGTTGGATCATCTCCGTCATAGAGAGTGGCGTCGTCGTCGTCGCGTGAATAAGTCTCACCCGAGATACGGGTATAGAGTGGAGGGGGGCGTCGAGCAGCTCGATTGGTATTGGTTGATCGGCGGGAACGGGAAGAGGGTGCAACAGGTGGCGTGGTTGTATGTCTCTGTCCACGCCGAAGTGGGCAACGACCTTGAATGTGACCGGGTGCCCAGCGGAAGCACGTGGGACACTGGTATACGGGACAGTGGACACGTATATGGCCCAGTCGGTGACATACGAAGCAGGCATCGTGGTACTGGGGATGTGAGGTGGATAGAGGTATGGTGCCAGTCCGTTGTCGTTGCGAGGTAATGTGGTTACGTTCTGCACGAAAGAACACTGCTTCCTCTTCGTCATTCAAAGGGGAGCTAGACGCGGAAGGAGTCGACGAGGGGAGAGATGAGGTAGAAACTCCGATGACAGGGGTTGGAGATTGAGCCGCAGAGGCGGATTCTCTGAGGTAGCGGTCTAGGTCATTCAGAAACTCGGAGTTCATAGAGAGCAATGCTGAGGTTGGTAATTAGATCACCGTGGATGTTGCGGAGGGAGGCAGCTTCTGAATGAGCTTGGTGAACCGTTGTCAGGGAAGGAGGAAGATTGGCAAGACGGGATGCTTGCAGGTAGGCACGGTAGAGGGCAAAGAGGGGTGACCCCAGATCAAGGTGGGCGCCGATGGGTACAGAGAGACGTGAGTCAAGTAAGAATTGGGACATACGGTCCATGACGACATTGTCCATCAACTCGTCACGAAGACGATGAGCGGTGAGTGGTAACTCGATGGGTAAGACTCTGACGGTGGGAATAGCGGCAATATGAGTGGGGGCATCTAGGTCTTCCTGCAAGACTGGCCATCCAGCGGAGTTTAGTGGAAGACCAGTGGTATTCCATCCAGCCTCAGCGACGGTTGGGCTAGCGGGTTCGGGGGAAGAGGAACGAGTGGGTTGAATAGGTAGAGAACGAATAGGTAAACCAGGGGGGTAAGTAGGAGAAGAAGAAGAACGAGAAAGAGAAGAAATGGAAGACATAGTGGTCGACGAAGGGGTAGTAGGAGCGGACATAGTTTCAGCAGCGAGTTTTGCGTCTGACAGAAGATGGGGATCTTGAGGAAGAAGGGAAGGCGGATGGATGAGCTTTCTTATAGTTTTCAAGAACATCCTTGGCGTGGGTAAGGTCTGTCTCTTTGAGCCAGCGATCTTCGTCAGCAGTATATCCTTTCCAGCGAACCAGGTACGAGTGGCGTCCGGAGAAACTTCGGTGTCGGAGAATCTTTTCGATTTCATACTCTTCTTCGCCTTCTATCAAGTCAGGTGGTGGAGCCGGGAAGTTCGGTCCGTGTACGGGGTTTTCGCGATAGGGCGATAACAGAGAAGCATGAAACACGGGGTGGATCTTCCACGTTTGTGGGAGGCGGAGTTTATAAGATAGTGGGGATAAGACCTGCGTGATGGTAAAGGGTCCTTCTCGTTTCGGGGCGAACTTTGGGGAAGTAAGGGACCGTTTGAGGTTTCTTGCTTCTAGCCAGACTTTGTCTCCTTTGGCAAATGGTTTGAACTTCTGTCGAGTTCGTGCGGACATCACTTGTCTGGCAAGCTCGTGTGAGGCGAGTGCTTCGTCTCTGGCAGCAGTGAGGGAATGAAGGCGAAGTTCGACAGCGGGTAGAGCGGAGTCAGCAATCACCGAAGGAAGAGGACGGGGTTCATATCCCATCATGAGATAGAACGGGGATTTGCCGGTGACAGAGTGGGGTCGATGATTGTGTGCAAATTCGGTGTGGGAGATAGAATCAGCCCAGGATATGGGGTTATCTCCACAGTAGATTCGGAGATAGGTTTCTACTTCCTGGTTGACACGTTCAGTTTCCCCATCGGATTGGGGATGGTAGGCGGTGGAGAGGGAAAGGTCGTATCCAAGGATTCGTCCTAGTTCACGAGCGAACTCGGATGCGAATTGTGGTCCTCGGTCGCTGATGATTTTGTCGTAAAGACCGAATCTCAGGTAGACTTTGTGGAAAAAGAGGGAGCGATCCCTTCGGCGGTGACAGTTTTCTTAGTAGGGCAGAGAATTACCCCCTTTGTAAGCCCGTGGTCGACCACGACCAACAGAGAATCGAAGCCATTGGAAATGGGTAGGTCGGTGATTAGGTCACAGGACACTTGCTGGAACGGTTTGGAGCTCTTTGACGGTATGGGCATCAAGGGTGGAGTAGTTGGATGCGTGTTCGCTTTGTTCTGTTGGCAGGTTGCGCATCCTTCGACATATTTGCGCACAAACTGTGCAAGACCAGGCCACCAGAATTCAGCAGCAACCAGCTGTCTAGTTTTGAGATAACCCGGGTGGCCGGCGGTGGGGTGATCATGGCAGCGTTGGACGACAGTGCGACGTAAGCTTTCGTCCGGTGGAATGTAAACGCGACCCTGGTAGGTCAGGACACCGTTATTCATCTGCCAGTCAGCCAGCCGGGATCGGAATGGCGCTGGGATATCACCGTCAATGGCTTGTAATGCGGTGAGGAGAAACGGGTCATCTTTGGAAAGACTGGAAATGTGGTTGTTCATGGCGGCGTCGATGACACGGACAAATAGGGAGGGTGGTAGTAGAGTGGTACCCGCATTGTCATCGGCGTTGATGGGAAAGTGATCAGCACGCCTAGATAAGGCATCGGGACCGGCGAGGGATGAGCCAGGAACATGAATCATTTTCAGGTCAAAGTCAGCAAGATCGAGGAGCCAGCGGGCTTGCCGACGGTTTAGATTCTGGGTGAAACGACTCAACTCAATCAAGAGCTAGCGCTATCATCAGACAACATGCCCTAGCGAAACCACATCAACTCAGTAACTAGAGCTGAGGATCAGACTAGGCAAGCAGGAGCGCTTGGCCCATGAAGTTCAAGAAGAGGAAACTCCAGGAGAACAAGACTGGGGAGCCAGTGCTTGTCAACCCGGGTTTATATACTATTGACAGTGTTTGTACATGTTGTGGCTAAACCTTAACTATATGACTAGGTATGACTAGATATGAGTCATGGCGAGTAACAGCCAATAGCGTATATGACTAGGAAGCGAGATGAGTCAGCGTGAGTCAGTATGAGTCACGGTGAGTCATAATGAGTCAATAAGAGTCTGAGTCATGGACAGTGGGGAAGATGCACAGCCACGCACAGCCACATTACATAAGCGAAAGGCTAGACCTAGCTGATGTCAGCAGGTCACGTGATGTGATCTTGATAAGATAAGATAACAGAAAAGGGAGAGAAAGCGACCAAGTCCAAAAGTGAAAGAGAAACGTAGTAAGTGTAGGAAAGACTAGGATAAGGAACTGAGCGTTCGTAACACTGGGGTTGGCGGAAGTAGGTCAGGTTTTTGTGATCAGTGAAGACTTGGACAGGGAAGGGAGAGCCGTGGAGATAATGTCGCCAGGTTTTGAGTGCACGGATCACGGCGAGGAGTTCACGATCATAGATATCGTAGTTCCGTTCAGCGTCACCAAAGGATTGGGAGAGGTAGGAACAGGGGTGCCAATCGCCGTTGGCGTCAGTTTGGAGGAGTATACCTCCAGAGGCAAATTTAGAGGCGTCGGTTGCGATGGCGAAGGGTTTGGAAAGGTCTGGGAAGCGTAAGACGGGTTTCGCCAGGAACATCTGTTTTAGACGGGCGAAGGCATCTTGGCAGGCATTGTTCCAGTCCCATCGATGATCCTTTTTGGTCAGATCGATCAAAGGGCGGGCGACTAAGGAGTAATTTGGGATAAAGCGTCGATAGAAGTTGGCAAAGCCAAGGAATGAGCGAACTTCTTTGACGGTAGTGGGAATGGGCCATTGAGAGATGCCGTCGAGTTTGACGGGATCCATGGCAAGCTCTCCGGGGCGGACGATCATGCCAAGATATTCTACTTCGTTTACGGCGAAGTTGCATTTCTCTAAACGAAGATGGAGATCTAGCTCTTGCATCCGTTCGAGGACTCGTTGTGTGCGAGCGGTGTGAGTAGCATCGTCGGGAGAAAAGATGAGAAGGTCGTCCATATAGATGACAAGCCACCCTTCAGCTATCATGTCTCGAAAAGAGTCGTTCATGAAGCGTTGGAAGGTGGCTGGGGAGTTGTTCAGTCCGAAGAACATCACAGTCGGTTCAAAGAGGCCTTTGTGGGTGAGGAAAGCGGCTTTCCATTGGTGTCCGTCTTTGATGCGGACATTGTTGTAACCCCATCGCACATCAAACTTGGTAAAGACTTTGGCGTCTTTCAATTTGTCGACGAGATCCCCGATGAGGGGAAGTGGGTACGCGTCTCGGGTAGTATGTTCGTTATTGTGACTGTGGCGCCGATGATGGCCTTGCGGCGGAAGGTGGCGGCCCAAGTGGCTGCTGATCCTTTGGACATGTAAGATAGCGCAAAGGCGATCTTCTTGGGGTCGGTGTTGTATACGTCACCATTGACAGTGAGATAGAATTGGATGGAATTCATCCAAGCAGTGCTCTTTTCAAAGGAGCCATCAAAGGCGTCTGGGGCTCCGATGCGGAGTTCAGTGGGTTTGGAGGACGACATGGGGTTTACAAAGGTAGGGGGTATCTGATACGCTCCTGGTGCAAATGCGGGTGCGGGAAGGGAAGGAGTAGGGAAAGCTGGGGTTCGTGGGGGAGCAGGCGACACAGGGAACTGTGGAGCTCTCTGGGAAATTGGGGTCGGTGACGGTGGTGTTGGTGACCTTGGGATGGTTACAGCTGAGGAAACTTCGTGGGAGAGGTGAAGGGTTTCTTCTTGTTCCTCTTGGGTGGTGATTGGTTCGTCGTAAAGATCTGCGGTGTCGTAGGGGTTAGAGGGATCTTCCTCTTCAGGTGAGCCCGAGTCAGAAGATTCGGGGTTCTGTGGATTAGCGGTCTCTCGTGGGGGGCCCCAACGAGAGGTGTCGAGGCGAGGTCGTTGGGAAATGGTGGAGGTCTACAGCGAAGGTAGCCTTCAGGGGTAACTTAGACCTTTTGTTACGCTTGTACCGGGTAGGTCAAAGCGTAGACACAAAAGCCTAGTCAAAGACAAGGGTTTCAAGGTAGCCTAACGATGGGATGTCCACGTTAAGGCCTAGCGTCCGTTCAAGAGTGGGACGGTGACTCTCAGAGGGTTCAAGGAAGCGGGGAATGACCAAGCTAGATTGTGTAGGTCTAAGTTAGGGTTACAGGAGGAAACTCGAGGGTTTATATAAGTGAAGAAATGAGTTAAGGGCAGGCATAGAACACGTCAGAATATGTAAGAACGAGTCATGACGAATAAGAATGAGTCATGCTCGGTAAGCATACGAGTCAGCGATGACGAAGCGTGGAAGGTGAAAGAACTTTAAAGAATGTTCGCTGACTAAAGTAAGGTAAGAAATGGGAGGCCTAGGCAGGACTCGAACCAGCGACTAGGACTTAGTACAAGGTAATAGGGAAGGAAAGAATGAGTGATCGTAACAGCACCTGAAGCAACAGAAAGATGATCATGAAGTCTGCCACCCAAACGACGGCCGAACGTTCCTATGATATGCAGGACCTTCCCTCCAGCGATCATGCATCAGCAAATTCTCAGTGAGCTGCACAGTGCTGTGGCACTCTGCACAGCATGTTCCTGTCACAGTATGACAGAAAGGTCCCCCTCTGTGCAGCATAGTCACAGCACTGTACAGAGTCTCGATTCTGTACAAACTTGTACAGAAGCAAAAGTTTTACCAGCCTCTGTCTTCTGTACTTGCGAAATTCTCTTTGCATGTTCACGAGTAGTAGAATAAAATATATTTATTCCATGTACTAGTATCTATGAGTAGTATCTAACTCCTGTCGTTGTCCATTGTCCATTGTCGTCCTCGGACTGGATGAGTGGGCAGCCTGAGGAGCCGCCGCATTTTTTAACTCGTTTGTGGTGTGGGCGAGTTGCTCAGGGTGTCGGTGAGTCGATCAGACCATAAATGGGCCGGTTGGACCACTGGAGGGCCGTTTGGGTCGCTGAGAACTCGTTTGTGGTGTGGGTGAGTTGCTCGGGACATGGGTGAGCCGCTCGGGGCGTAGGTGAGACGATTGGGGCATGGATGGGCCGGTTGGGTTGCTGATGACTCGTTTGTGGTGTGGGTGAGTCGCTCGGGACATGGGTGAGCCGCTCGGGGCGTAGGTGAGTCGATTGGGGCACTAATGGGCCGGTTGGGTCGCTGATGACTCGTTTGTGGTGTGGGTGAGTCGCTCGGGACATGGGTGAGCCGCTCGGGGCATAGGTGAGTCGATTGAGGCATGGGTGGGCCGGTTGGACCACTGGAGGGCCATTCGGGTCGCTGAGAACTCGTTTGTGGTGCGGGTGAGTCGCTCGGGACATGAGTTAGGCCCAAGGGCTGTGCAGAGAACACCAGCCCCCGGAGGGATCAGCCGCCGAAGAACAGGCCAGAAATGATGATGCCACGCTGATGGCCATATCTTGGATCATGTTTGAACGCTTAGAATTTCTGGCCTACACTCAAAGGCAACACATATTCCATCTGATTTCTTTGCTACGTCAGATGGACATGTTGGAGAGGCTGAGGAATGTCATGTAGTGTAGGCCATATAATATTGACACTGATCACATTGGCTTATCCCTACCCATGGACTAACTTTACATCTGCCCACCCCTAACGAGTGACAATAAGAATATCGGCCCATTCCTAAGCATTGAGGCTCAACCCATTGGCCCATCCCTACACATTGAGGCTCAACCCATTGGCCCATTCCTACTCATTGAGGCTCAATGCATCAGCCCATCCCTACACATCAGGAAAAATACCCTATGCCATAGATGGCAATAGGTTGCTATTTGTGCACATATGATGCACAAAGTGCTATATAGGCTACTATGGTGCCATTTGATGCTATATGAGTCTATTTCTGATGTACTAAAATTATCAAACTTGCATTTGAAAAACCTGTTGAAAGGGTAGCAAAGTGTATAGGAAATATGTGTAATAAAGTGTACAAAAAAGCGGACTAAAAGTGTAGTTACAAGTGTGGGAAAGTCACTAGGATTGAGTGTAGCTAAAGTGTACAAAAAGCGTAGTAAAGTGTAGTCAATAGTGTGGGAAAATATATGGAAATAGTGTACAAAAAGTGTACAAAAGTGTAGCCTTATTTCTCTAATGCTTAGACTTAGCAAAATTCATGCAAGCAGGTCACATGACCATGTTGAACTTGACACGCCCACATTGTTTTGAGTCTTTTAGTACTACTACTATCTAACATTCTATCCTACCTCAATCTACAGTACAGCAACAGCAACATAGCCGGCATGGGCTCAACAGCCTGGTGGCATTACAAGGTAAGTGCGCTCACCTCTTAATGTGCTATGTAGTGTCTTTCCCAATAAGAAAATTGCATATTTACGCAATTTCCTTATTGGGAAAGACAAGCATTGCAGGTTTTACTCACTTTTTGAACCCAACCGCTCACCTTGTCATCCCACCACCACTACTTCAACCACAACACAACAATAATGCTGGTGAGGGCTCAAAAGTTCCCACCTCCCACCTCAAACTTGACACATCAACAGCAGCAATACAGCCGGTGAGGGCTCAACAGCCCCGCCGGCTGTCAAAGGTAAGCTTTTACTTACCTACCGACCCACCCGCTCACCTTGCCAACAGCCACTCCAGCTGTTTGCCCCACCACCACCCTCACCCTCACCTTCGACTCAAACTCAAACAAAACAGCCGGTGTGGGCTCAACAGCCCCGCCGGCATCACAATGTTTGTATTTTTTCACTCACCATCACCACCTCTCACCTTGCCAACAGCCACTCAGGGTGTTTGCCCCACCACCACCTCACCCTCATCTTCGACTCGAACACGAACAAAACGGCCAGCGAGGGCTCAACAGCCCAGCCAGTCCTTGACCGTGAGTTTTTACTCACCCCCACCACATCCACTCACCTCGAACACAGCCGGTCGGGCTGTCCACCCCACCACTACCTCACCTCAACTCACCCTCAAACAACATGGCCGATGTGGGCTCAACAGCCTTGCCGGCGTCACCAGGTGAGTTCTCGCTCACCACCACCACCACTACTCACCTCGTAAACAGGCGCTCGCCACCAGCACCCCCCACATCCACCACGACCTACCAGAAACATGGCCGGCAAGGGCTCAACAGCCCCGCCTGCATTGCTATGTGAGTTTTTACTCACCACCACCACCACATCCACTCACCTTGCCTCACCCTCGCTCGTGCATGCCAGTGGCAGCCACCACCCACTTTCCACCTCCACCCCTCGACAGTAAAACACAGCCGGTGTGGGCTTGACAGCCCCGCCGGCATCACGAAGTGAGTACAATCTCACCCACCACTCATCCACTCACCTCGTCTACAGCTGCTCGGGCTGTGTGCCCCCCCACCACCTTCCACTGGCACCACCACCACCTCAGTCTCCGAGTCCAGTCGAAAAACAAAGCCGGCGCGGGCTCAACAACAGCCCCTGCTGGCATCACAATGTGAGTGCTCACTGCCAATTCACCCACCATCTCATCCACTCACCTCGTTAGCAGCCGCTCGGGGCTGTCTGCCCACCACCACCTCCCACCTCTTCGTGCGACCACACCAACACCTTTCCAACCCCATCTCCACCATTTCTCGAGCCCGAGTGGCTCGTGTGTAGTATATACTTAGCACAGTAGTAGTAATCATGTAGTAGTATACATAAATAAATATATTTTATTTCAATTCTTGCACAAAGAGTGAAAAATGGCACCATATGGCAAAGTCCCAGACTGTTTTTTGACTTTTCCATTTGGTACACATTGTGCACATATAGCTTATATTGACAGAAGCCTTTTACATGCCGAAAGGCCATGCTATATGGTGCACTTTGGTGCTATTTGTATGCCATATGATGCACTATAGTTGGGTACTTTTCCCTTTTTGCCATATGGCCCATACTGCACAAATAACATCAAATAGCATCATATAGCAACAAATATTGTCATATGGTGACATATGGCATAGGTCATTTTTCCTGATGTCCTATGCATCTCCTTCTCCGGCCAGTGGCCTTTGCGCCTCACGAGGGTTCTTCCTCTTTTATGTGTGCTCTCACTCTCTTCGTCTACCTTCCCTGGCCTTCCTCGTTCAGCCATATCTAATGTCGCTTCGTAGCACCCTTCCCAACTTCTTGGGCTGGTCTCTCGTCCTCGCGCTCCCCCTCTTTCTGCCCCTCCCACTGGGGACTCATCTTGTTTCATCGATCCCGATGACCTGATCAACCACCCTCATGTCGTCCGTCTCCTTCGTGAGGGTTGGACTGCTCACATTCCTATCCATTGCCTCGCTTCTGCCTCCTCTCGCGCCCTCTCTCATTTCACGGGTGCTATTCCTGCTGGATGACGATGAGTTCCGGATGTCTAGAGAGGAATACCGTGAGGCCGTGTCTATCTTCCCTCAGCTCATTCGTGCCCATTTGCCTAACCTCAATGTGAATGTCATCGCTGACGCCTTCCAAGCTCATTTCGCTCACATCACTTCCTCTCACGATTTCTCTCGTGATTTCGAGGTTTGGAAACGTTACTGCATTCACTTTTGTCGCACCTACTGGCAAAACTCGTTGAAGTTCAATCCCGCCGACTTGCATAAGGGCCTGTGGGTTTGGTGCTACAACCAGATCAAACTTAAGGTGGACAGCTCCCAGGCGTCGCGTCTTGACGCCATCAAATCTCTTATTCGAGGTTTGCCTTTTCGGGCCCCTACCTCTCGAGCCCCCTCATCTACCTCGTCCATTCCTGCAGGCACTTCCTTCCCTTCCGCCCACATTGCCCCTTCCTCTGGCTCTGCTCGCACCCCATCCCGCTCCGCTAGTACCTCCATCCCTTGGGTGCTCGATAAGCATGGCAAATGCTTCGTTTGCCTCGGGCCTCACTTCACTAAGGAGTGTGCCTCCTCCTCTAACGGGTGGATCTCGTGGAATCCCAAGGGTGTCTGGGTCGACTCCCAGAGTCGTTCCTATTGCTACAACTTCAATGGCGTGCGAGGTTTTTCGTCCGCTCCTGTCGACTGTAGGCACTGCCATGGCTGCACCGCCTGTGGTTCGAGCGACCACAATGCTCAGACCCACCCCTCCGCTTGAACTCCTGCCGATTGTGACTCCTCTCATCCCTGACAAATGAGAGGAGCTCCTTCGGGCTTGTGGAGAGTCGGTGTGGTCCCGTTTTTCTGATATTCCTCATGGCCTTCGCTGTGGTTTCCGTCTCGGCGTCTCTTCCTCTATCTCTTCCTCTTTCACATAGGTCGAGTCTCAATAATTCGGATTTCGTGTCATCTCAGATCCAGAAGGAAGTCGAGGCTGGTCGCTATTCCCCCCCTTTCGATCCTTACGTTCTCGAATCCCTTGTTGGTCCTTTTCGCACCTCACCACTTGGTGTCGTCTTCCATTCCGTCTCGGGTAAGCCTCGCCTGATCCAGGATCATTCTTTCCCCCACAATGACCCTTGTCTCCACTCCATCAATTCTGAAATCGATTCGTCTTCTTTTCCCTGTGATTGGGAATCTTTCTCGGACTATTTCCTCCTCGTCACCCGTGCTCCTCCTGGCGCTGAGGCCGCCATCTTCGATGTTGACGCCGCTCATCGTCGCATGCCTGTATTCTCCCTCGACCGGTTGCATGTCTGCATTCATTGGAACGGCAAGGTCTTCATCGACCACTGCTGCTGCTTTGGCTGCTGCAGCTCCTCTGGGATATCCGGACATTGCGCGGACGGTATCACATGCATCTTCCGTTTCCGTTGCGTCCAGGACCTCATTAAGTGGGCGGACGATTTTGTGTTTTTCCGCTACCCTTTAGACACTTCCCCAGACAGTTCCTTCATCGTTTGTCTCCTTTCTTGATCATCACGCTCCTGACTGATCGCTCCATAGTTTCCTTACAACGCTTCCCTAATTTGGGAGACAGCCGCTGAGCTGGGTTGGCCCTGGGCGGCCCAGAAGTTTATTGATTTCTCTTCCTCGTTTCCATACCTCGGTTTCCATTGGGATCTCGCACATAAGACTGTCTCTCTCCCCGACTCCAAGAAGTCGAAGTATCTCGCTCGCCTTGATTCATGGTCCCTGCCTGTCTTCTATTCCGACTGTGAGGTTTTCATTGGTACTCTCAACCACTGCGTGATTGTCCTCGATGAGGCGCGTTCCCATCTGCCTGCCCTCTACCGTTTCGCCGCCTCTTTCAAGAATTCTTCTCGCTTCGCACAACGTTCTATTCCTCACACCGTTCTTTTGGATCTCGCTTGGTGGCGCTCGCGTTTCAACTCCTCCTTTTGTGGTCGTCGCATTTTCCTTCCCCCTTCTCAGCATCCCATTTCTATTTTCGTTGACGCCTCCTCTTCTTGGGGCATCGGTTTTGTTTTCGACGATCGAGGTCTCGCATGGCGTTTGTCCGATGACTGGAAAGCAGACGGTCGTGACATTGGATGGGCCGAGATGGTGGCCATCGAACTTGCCCTTCTCGCCGTTGTTGCGGCAGGTTTTCACTCTGCTCATTTTACCGTTCGTTCGGACAACCAAGGCGTGGTCGGCGCTCTCTCTGCTGGTCTCTCATGCAACTCCCAGCAGAACACTGTTCTTCGTCATATCATAAACGGTTTTCTCGACCATCATATCTGGTTTTCAGTATCTTACATTCGTTCAGCTGAGAACCCAGCTGACGCGCCTTCGCGCGGTTCTTTTCTCCCTACTCTTCGCAATTTTGCCTTCACCCTGTTACGAACGCTCCATTTCCTTATCCTAATCATCCCTACATTCCATTACGCTTACTAGGTTTCTCTTCGTTTCCTGGACTTAGTCGTTTCACTTTCTCTTTTGTTATCTTATCTTATCGCATCACGTGACTTACTTACATAAGCTAGGTCTAGACCTTTGCTTACTAACTGATGACTCACCGCTCACTCGTCAGCATCAGTCAGCATTACTCATCTATGACTCATGCTTACTCATTCCGCAGTAGAGCTAGTTACGCCATTGGCTAGTAGTCAGTATGAATCATACCCAGTCACCTACGATAAGGTTTAGCCACAACATGTACAAACATTGACAATAGTATATAAACCCGGGTCAACAAGCACTGGACTCCCCAGTCTTGTTCTCCTGGAGTTTCCTCATCGAACCTCAGCCAAGTACATCGGCTCGCTATTGTCTAGTGTGAGTCTTAGCTCTTAGTTGAGTTGAGTCGTTTCACACCCCTTCTCTGCCTTTACCCCTTCGCCCTTTTCTCTCGCCCTTTCCTATTCCTTCCCATTCACGTCGTGTGGTACTTTAATCCCCACCGTCTCCGTCTAATGTTGTATTCTATTCGTCCTCTGTAGCTCTCCTAGCATTTGTCCTGTACCTGACCTCGTTGCAATCTGAACTGTCCGTCCACCTGGTGTTGTCAGCCCAGCGCTTGTCCCGGCTTGTGTGTTTCCCCACGTTTGCATGTTCTTTTCCTCCACTCTCTTATGTCGCCATCCTCCCATCCTCATTTGGAGGCAGCGATCTCTGATTTGCTCATCTCTGCTTGGGCTCCTTCGACTCTCAAACTATACCACCGTGGTGCCTCCCATTTCTGTGCTTGGGCCTCTGCTGAGGGTATCGCTGCTCACCTCTGTCTGCCAGCCAGCGAATTCTTCCTATGCGCGTTCGTCACATCCTCCGCCCGCTCGCGCTCTGGTGGCACTATCCGTTCCGACATCAATGGTGTCCGCGCGTGGCACATCATCAATGGTGCCCCTTGGCTTGGGGGCCTTCGCCTCGATTACTGTCTGAAGGCGGCTGATCGCTGCATGCCTGCCACCTCTTGATGCCCTATCCGTCCACCTGTTGCCCAGGAAATGCTTGATACCCTTTGCTCATCCCTCGATCCTTCAACTCCATTGTTCACTGCAGTTCGTGCTGCTGCATGTTTTGCTTACTGGGGTCAATGCCGTCTGGGCAAGGTCCTACCTGATTCTGTCACCTCCTTTTCTTCGTCTCGGCACCCTACTCCTTCCTGCCTATGTCCTTGCACCGCTTCTGGCTTGTCTCGCGTCTGCCACCTGCCCTTCACCAAGATGGCCAAGGAGGCTGGTGAGGATATTTTCCTGGGGGTGCAGCGTGGCCCTTCCAATTCCCTCGCCGCTATCGATATTCAGCTCGCCTTAAATGCTCTGGCGGCCTCGGAGCACTTGTTCTCATATGTCTCCAGCGGGGTACGTGTGCCTTTGACGAAGCGACGATTTTTGGCCATTTGCAATGCTGTCTGGAAGCCTCTCGGTTACCCGGCCATCACTGGCCATTGTTTTCGCATCGGGGGTACTTCCGAACTCCTGTTGTGTGGTGTTCCTCCGCACCTGGTTCAGCTTTTGGGCCGTTGGCGTTCTGATTCCTTTCTTCGGTACTGGCACTTCATCGAGGAGATCGCGCCTGCTCACGTCAAGTTTTTGGGCGGTCATGTTTCCTCCTTGCCTGCTGTGGTTCCGCCTCTCCCCCATTCCTGATAGTTGCCTCGTGGCCTCGTATCGCCTGCCTCATTTTTCTCTCTTGGTCTATTTTACCATCTGTCTGGCCTAGCATTTTTTCTACTACTTGTCTCGTCGTCGCACGAATAAATTTGGCGCCTCGTATTTAAATACTACATTGTTCGCCCGTGGCCTCGGACTGTGTTGGGTTGCGTCTTGCACATTCAGACTCGACCTGTCGCCTGTCCTCGACGCATCCTTTGTCCTTTGCGGGTTTTGGGTGTTCTCGTTGCCCTGGCTTTCGGTCGGTCTTCTGTCTCTTCTGATTGGTCTTCGGAGCTCGAATTCCAGTCATTAGAGGCGGTTTGCCGAGCGAAACCCAACACTGGCAAGTGTTCTGTCCCTTTCCTACCCTTTTCACACACGGCCCAGCCACGAGTCAAGCCACTCCTTGACCAATAATGCCCTGACTTCTGCTTCAACCTCAGACTGTTACGAACGCTCAGTTTCTTATCCTAGTCTTTCCTACACTTACTACGTTTCTCTTTCACTTTTGGACTTAGTCGCTTTCTCTCCCTTTTCTGTTATCTTATCTTATCAAGATCACATCACGTGACCTGCTGACATCAGCTAGGTCTAGCCTTTCGCTTACGTAACGTGGCTGTGCGTGGCTGTGCATCTTCCCCACTGTCCATGACTCATACCGAGTCACCATGACTCAGACTCTTAATGACTCATTATGACTCACCGTGACTCATACTGACTCATGACTCATCTCGCTTCCTAGTCATATACGCTATTGGCTGTTACTCGCCATGACTCATATCTAGTCATACCTAGTCATATAGTTAAGGTTTAGCCACAACATGTACAAACACTGACAATAGTATATAAACCCGGGTTGACAAGCACTGGCTCTCCAGTCTTGTTCTCCTGGAGTTTCCTCTTCTTGAACTTCATGGGTCTGATCCTCAGCTCTAGTTACTGAGTTGATGTGGTTTCGCTAGGGCATGTTGTCTGATGATAGCGCTAGCTCTTGATTGAGTTGAGTCGTTTCACAGACTGCTTGTAGTACATGCTGCCCCACCATTTCATCAGCTCACTGTCGGTGCGATAGCATCAGGAAAAACCAACTTTACTCTCATAGCTATAATAGTTCTATAGAGTACTATAATTGCATTTATATTGCTTATAGGAAAAAGTGACAAGTCCCCTCTATGGAGCACTCTATAGCGCCCCCCAAAACTCCCATAGCTTTTATAATACTCTATAGACTCCAATAGAATCAACAGCTATTGAGCTCTATAGTAGCTTTTATAATACTATATAGACGGTAATTCTGTAGCGATTTACTGCCCTTCTTTCATTTTCACTTCATGCCAGTCAAAGATAAATAGCAAAAAATCACATGTATTGGCAGGTCTATCTATTACATGATATATACTACTAATCTATCACCGCAATCCCACGAGCCACTTGGGCCTGCAAAATGATGAGGATGGGTTGGCAAGGCTTTGCCGTAGTTGTGCGAGCCGCTCTGAGGACTGAGAATGAGGTTGGCGCTCGTGAAGAGGTGGATGGGGTGTTGATGAGGTGCTGTGGTCACAAAAGCTGCTTGGGCTTGTGGAAAAATGATGATGGGTGATGGGTTTGGGCAGACAGCCTGAGCGGCTGTGTTCCGGGTGAGCAGGAGAGTTGGGGTGTGCATGAAAACGCACCTTCAGATGCCAGCGGAGCTGAGTTGAGCCCACGCCAGCTGTTTTTTCGTTTCGAGGTTGTGTTGGGAAGTGGTGGTGGGGCAAGCAGTCCGAGAGGCTGTGTTCCAGGTGAGCAGGAGGGTTGGTGCATGTGTAAAAACACACCTTCAGATGCCGGTGGGGCTATTGAGCCCACACCGGCTGTGTTTTCATTTTGAGATTGTGGTAAATGGTGGGGGGACAAGCAGCCCAAGCGGCTGTGTTCCAGGTAAGCAGGAGAGTTGGGGTGTGCGTGAAAACGCACCTTCAGATGCCGGCGGGGCTGTTGAGCCCACACCGGCTTTGTTGAGGTGTTGAGGTGTGGTATTGAGACTAGTAGGAAGTGACTCGGAGAAGTAATTGAAGTCGAAAAGACTGAAGTGACACGGTGAGTTCACCACGGTCACATGACCAGCTTGCACAGATTTTCGTGAAGTTCAAGGTTACTAACTTAGTTACTTACTAACCATGCTTGCTCTCCTAAGGCTGTGGGAAAGCACTGCGGTATACCGCAGCACTTTCTCACACCAGAGGGACACAACATCAACCATGCTGAATGAACCCCGTGGACCACCAGACTCACCAGAAACCCCTACCAAGTCACCAGATTGACTCGACGGACCCCGCAGATCGCTGAAACGTGCCGAACGACGCTGAAAACGCGATGGAATGAGCGAGTGGGAATGAAGAGGTTGGGTTGTAGCCGAGGGATCGAGGATCAGGTCAGTCCAATACGCGAGCAAAGACGACTCACCCAGACCATCTCCAGACCATTCCCCACCCATTTCCAACCTCCACAAGTCATTCCGAGTCCAAACGAACAACCGCGACGACGAGAAACAGTCAAACAAGCAAGAACTTGAAGTCGAGAGGACAAACGACTTGTTTACACCCCAAACGACTCGCTGACACCCCAGACGACTCATCCGCAGTCGAAACACACCTCAAACGGCTCACCAACGCCCCAAACGACTTATCTGCAGCCCACACGACCCATCCGCAGCCCAAACGACCCATCCGCAGCCCAAACAACTCGTTTACACCTCAAACAACTCGTTTACACCCCAGACGCCTCATCCGCGGTCCAAACAACTTACGGACACCTCAAACGACTCGTTTACACCCCAAGCGACGCACTCGCACCTCAAACGGCTCACCAACTCCCCAAATGACTGATCTGCAGCCCACACGACTTATCTGCAGCCCACACGACCTATCTGCAGCCCAAACAACTCACTGACACCCCGAGCGACTCGCCAACACCCCAGACGACTAATCCGCAGTAGGCATGGTCGAGGGTAACCCATGGGTATTTTGACTCATACCCCCACCCATACCCTCAATATACCCCTACCCTCAACCAAGGGTAAGGGTATGTTGAGGGTTTGGATTTAGATACCCTTGGGTATACCCTTGAAGGGTTTACCCAAGGGTATGCTAGATTAACTAGAGTAATATATGCATATAATGCTAGTTTATATTGGTCAATGCTTTTCCACTATACCTAAAAATATATAATAGCCCCTATCATACCCTTGAGATACCCTTGAGGGTATTGAGGGTATCAGCATCCATACCCCTACCCATACCCTCAGATACCCCTACCCTCAACCCTCAAGGGTTACCCCTACCCTCGACCTTGCCTAATCCGCAGTCCAAACAACTCACCAACACTTCAAACAACTCATCTACACCCGAGTGACTCGTCAACGCCTCAAATGACTTATTTCGGCACAGCAACACAACAGCGAGATGAGGTGATGACTCAGATGTGTTGTTTATTAGATATTGTCGTAGTTAGCCATTAGTATATATGAAATATCATCTCATTCTACTATTTCACCCAACCTCAACTGGCAATGATGACAAGAAATGACACAATGCATGTGTGCGTTACGAACAGAAATGTAAAAACCTGTACCCGAGTACCTGTGCGGCCGTGCCATTCCCTACCCTCGTCTTTTGACCTTATGGTAGTTATGATAGAACTTTATAGTACCGTATCTCACTTACAAAGTGATATATAGTACTATGACAGATACTATAGAACTTTATAGTGCTCTATCTCACTTTCAGAATAATATATAGTAATATAAAAGGTCCTATAGCAACTATAGCTCTATATAGATAAGACCCCTTCTATATAGGGAAATGGTTTTTCCTGATGAGGTGTTGAGATTGCGAAGATGTAAGAGATATACATTGTGTTACGATCACTACCCGCCCCTATCCTTTTTCCTTGTCTCCATCTCTCCCCGAGTCCTTCCTTGACTTCCCCGAGTCCTTCCTATCACCTAGACGCTTGATCTACTCCATCGATCCCTTATCTGCACCCGGATCTCAGGTCTCAGCTCTAGCCCTTGGCTCATCTGCCTCGTGTCTCACCTCGTGGACCCTCCAGTGACTTACCCGCCTCGTGTCCCACCTCATGGACCCTCCAGTGACTCACCTGCCTCGTGTCCCGCCTCGTGCCCTACCTCGTGGGCCTTTCTCTGACTCGTTCACCTCGTGTTCTCCGGACCTATCTCATATCTGGTTGGCATTTCCTTTCTCTTTGTCATTCCTTTGTCATTCTGTCTTATGCCTCCATCCGATCATCGGATGTTCGTCATTTACCCTTAGTCATCCCTTTCCCTTCTGGTTGCTTAGTCATTACCTTTGGGATCGTACTTAAGTCCCAGGTTCTCGCGCTATGACACTCTAACCTTGGTCTACCCGGTCACCCAGCTACCCAGCCTAGTGTCCTACCTAGCTATCTCTCTCTCTCTCCTAGTGTCCAAGCTCTCTATGCAATCCATTCCTTGTTGCTAGATCTTGCCTAGAATCCCTGAGTCGTCGCTCTACTCTTAAGTGAGTGCTTGAGTCTTGTCTGGACATCCCAGCAAGCTCTCTCCTTGTTCCAACCGGGTCTACATTTGGGCCTACCCGGCACACACGTAACACATTGTGAGCAAGTGAAGATTTGAATGTGTCACGGACAGTGAAAAGTCCTTTCACATATGAAGACCAATCCGCTTTCACCAGGTCAGCCGCGACTTCAGCTATGGCAGTGCCATAACCTAGGTGAATACTTTCCTCGGCTGATTTATTGGGGAGCGCGCTCATGGCCAACTTCTCCAATGCCCACTTGCTGGAGTGCTTCGATGATGTCCTTTCTATGGTTCGAGAGTGCATCCCCTGCCTTTTGATTGCCTGTCCTGCCTCACATTTTGTGGTGGCTGTGCCTTCTGAAACTTCCCCAAGTATACCTTGCAAGTGTGGTTTACTGCCTGGGGCAAGGCCGAGGCAATGCTGGACAAACCTCTCACAGGGACAAGGAAGGTCTACGCATAGCTCAAGGCTGCCCGTCTGATCCTTGATGTCCGCAAGGATGGTCCTTGAAATGGAAGCCTCCCATGGCAAGCCTCCCTTTGCAAAGTATACAAATGAGTAGGCCAATGACATCATGTCGTCCTATCTTGACAGCGGTTGGGGATGCACATTCCAGGACTCGACGGTTGAGGGGGAGCATCAGGCGCAGATAAAGCACCAGGAACCTCGAACTCATCATCAGAAGGCGGAGCAGGTCCAGGATTTAGACCCTAATCACCAGGAGCGACCACTGCATCACCAGAGTGCTCGACTGGGATCCCAACAGGCACAACAGGCGCTGCTGGTGGGTCAATCTCCCCCCCAAAATCCTGGGCCTGTGGAGCATCAGAGTCCTCATCATCAGGGGTAGTGTTTTAAAGTCCGGTCTGGTCCGGTCTTTTTCCTTATTAGGAAGGCGACCGGACCGAGACCGGTTTTTTTAATTAATTAATTCAAAAAGACTGGACCAAAACCGATAAAAACCGGTCTTTTGGCGGTTGCAACCGGTTGCAACCGGTTTTTTGCGTAGTGTGGGAGAGACCAAAAATAGTACCGGTTCCTGGCTACAAATCGGTCCCTGGGTCAAGCGAAACAGTTCACACGCCACAGAGATATGAGCATTTCAAAACAGCATGTTTTTTGTAGTGATACATCAGATATTATCAAGTTACGGGTGAAGTCAAGACCAATCCTAGACTCAATTCTCAATGCAGACTAATAATATATAGATAAATATGTAACTCAGAGAGTGTATATACATGATTGAATGAATTCTATGACATGTTAATCAACATTGTCATTGGCTAACGTCAATTTTCATCAAAAAACTCAAATAACATCCATAAAGGTCCAGAAAAATCAGGAAAAATCCGGAAAAATCAGGGAAAATAGGGTAATACATAGGGGGTGGCTGTGCATCGGTTGCAACCGGTCTTTTTTTTGGTTGCAACTGCAGTCTTTTGATCTCAAATGCCGGCAACCGGCAACTGCAGTCCAGTTGCGATCAGTTGCGGTCCAGTCCAGTTGCCAGTCTTGTTGAGAGGGTTCCTGTGAGGAACTACTTCTGGTGACTTACCTAGTGTTGAGGTTGTTGAGTAACGTCGAACGTTGTGGTTACAAGTCAAGTTGTATTAGAACTCAGATCGACTGAGTCCGAATGTGATATAGAACAAGCGTGGTAACTACCTTCTATACTAAGAATGTACGCTACGTTCAACACTCCCCCTTGCTAAGTGTACGGAGACACGTAAGCATAAATGAGGACTTCCGCACGATAGGTATCAGCGAGATCAACTGGTGTAGAATACCAGACCGAGTTCAGAGCGGAACTTCTCGAACTTGACATGTCCGAGGTTCTTTGTCAACATATCCGCGGGATTGTCAGTTCCGGGGATGTAGAAGAGTTCTACTTCTTTCCACTTCATTACGGCGTCTTGTATAAAGAAGTACCGTAGTGGAATATGCTTATTACGCTTCTCGGTAACGGGATTTTCACCCATAAATAGTGATCCTTGGTTGTCACCACAGACTGGTATAGCTTTTAGCTTATAACCTAGTTCTGAGAACATGTGGTGTATCCAGGATACTTGTCGTGTGCAATCGCTCAATGCCATGTACTCAGCTTCCGTAGAATTGAGGGCGGTAGAGCTCTGCAAGTGCGAATTCCAAAGGAAAGCACCGTCCGCAAGTTTCAGGAAAAATCCTGTCTGCGAGTGTCTTGTGATGGGGTCTTGACCCCAATCAGAGTCGGTACAGGCAAAAATGCCTTTGCCAGATGCACCATTAAAGGTAAGGGAGTATAGACGAGTACCAACAAGGTATCGACATACGTACATGGCCCTATCCAAGTGCTCCTTAGTAGGATTGGCGGATTGCCTTGCAAGTTGAGTAACCGCGTAGGCGATGTCTGGGCGTGTACCTAACATCAGGTATAACAACGAGCCTATCACCGTTTGAAAGCGCGTCCGCAATTCGAAGTTAACGGGGGCAACGTTCTTCTCTGAGTAATAACCCTGAGGAAGTGGATGTTGAGAGGGTTCCAATGAGGAACTACTTCTGGTGCTTACCTAGCGTTGAGGTTGTTGAGTAACTTCGAACGTTGTGGTTACAAGTCAAGTTGTATTAGAACTCAGATCGACTGAGTCCGAATGTGATATAGAACAAGCGTGGTAACTACCTTCTATACTAAGAATGTACGCTACGTTCAACAGTGGAGTGGGTGCGGCTTTAGCATTCGTCATGCCGAAGCATTCAAGCACCTTGTCGAGGTATTTGCACTGATCAATGTGCAGCTTTTTGCCTTCTCGACGAAGTTTCATCCCAAGGAACTCTGTAGGTTCCCCGAGGTCTCGACATTCCCATGTCTTCATGAATGTGGCCTTTAGCTTGTTTACGACAGCTTTGTTAGGTCCACAGAAGAGGGCGTCATCAACGTAAACAATCGCAATGACGATATCATTTCCATTGCGGTATATGAACAGGCTGGCATCAGTCTTGAGCCTTGTAAAGCCAAGTTCAGCCATAGACTTGTCTAACGTGCGCCACCAGGATAATCCTGCTTGTTTGAGGCCGTATATAGCACGTAGTAGTCTTAGGACTTTGCCTTTTTTATCGGGTGGCATAAAAGCCTCAGGAAACTCCATGTAGAGTTCCTCTTCCAGTTTGCCGTATAGATAGGCAGATCGTACATCGAGGCCGGTGATGTACCAGTCCTCTAGTGTAGAAAGGGCAAGCATACACCGCACCGTTTCGTATCGTACGACTGGGGAGAAGATCTGATCGTAGTCTATGCCTTCAACCTGTGAGAAGCCTTTGGCTACTAGGCGAGCGCGTTTACGACCGTCAGACTTGACGTCGAATACCCAGCAATTTTAAATGATCTTACGATCAGCTGGTCGATCTACAATCTCATAAACCTTGCGATCTTTGAGCATCTGAAGCTCTGTTTCGCAGGCTTGTCGCCAGAGTTTTTGTTCCTCGGCAGGAAGTTTGAGTATATCACGGAATTTCCATTCGCGATAGTTGGGATTACTCATTTCATCCGGAATATAAGCACGAGAGCAAAGATAGTTAATCAATGCCTCTCCCCCTTCCCTGGTTATGCGTTCGATCTCGTCTTCCGATTCACGCTGCGGTTCTCGTGATGGTTCGCCGTGTCCGATATGCTTTTCCCAGCGAGATCTCTTCTCAATGTCCTTAATCTGTTGTAAAGGATGACGATCTTCGCCATAGACATTCCCAGGACGAGTAGGGGGTCGGCGTTCACATTGAGATCGGCGAGGTGGGGCATCAGGTGGTCCAGCTGGTGGACGAACAGATGGCGGTGTGACAGGAGGTGCAGGTGCAGGTGCAGGTGCAGGTGGGGTTTCCGGGCATGCTGGCTGGGGATCAGGGGCGGGTTTAACCGCATCAGACTGATCGTCAGAGGAGTCAGAGTCTGTAGACTCGTTTTCATTATCGGTGTGTCAATGTGTTTCAGTGGGTGGGTGGCTTACGGGCCTGTGAGGGCGTGCACCGGGACACTTAGGAAACAAATGCTCATCAAAGATGGCATGTGTCGACGTGTGCATGGAGTTGTTGGGGCGCATGAAAATGTAGTTGCGCTCACTACCAGGGGCAACACCGAGATAAATCATTAATTGGGACTTTGGTTGTAGTTTCCCTTTCCTTGTTTCATCGGGAAGATGCACGTATGCACCACATCCGAATACTCTTAGGTGGGAGACGGAGGATTGTTCCCCTGTAAGTTTCTCCATAGGGGTCTTCCAATTCAACCTAGCCATTGGTGTACAATTGTACACATGGGATGCATGCGTAATCGCGAATTCCCAGTAAGAATCAGGTAGCCAAGCGTGTAACCGCATTGCCTGTGCTTTGTCTATTAAGGTGCGGATTAAGCGTTCCGCATGCCCGTTCTGCTGATGTGCGTATGGGGCGGACTGTTGAATACGAATGCCTTCATCGCGCATGTATTCCGTAAATGCCTTGGAGGTATATTCGCCTCCGGCATCGGATTTCCAAGCCTTTACTTTGGCGTTGTACTGCGTGCAGACGAAAGCAATGAATTGTTTGACCATTTTAAGGGTCTGGTCCTTTGTGCGTATGAGGGCGAGCCAGGACATCGATGTGAAGTCATCGTAGAATACGACCGCATATTTAAACTTATGGTATGATTCTATCTCGAACGACTTGAGATCAGAGTGAATCAACTCGAAAGGAGCGCTTGCGCGCGTCTCAGTATGAGGAAATGTCCTGTTAGGCTGTTTGCCAAGTTCGCAACCGGGACAAATAGGAGGGTTGGACGGAATATCAACGTCCGGGAAATCTTTGAGATGTTTGCGTGCGGCTTTTAGCACGTCACGCGAGGGATGACCGAGGCGGCGGTGTAGCAAGTCATAGTTCACAGCGGCCATGCTGATAGGCTTGGCATGTGGTTTGACGGTTGGTGCTTTGATCCAGTACATGGTATCACGACCATGTGAGTGAAACGATAGTATGGTCTTTTTAATGCAGGTATCTTGAAATTCGATACCGTTCGGAACAGCTTTCAGTGTAAGACACTGATCTTTGAGGAGTGTACCCATCGAGATAAGCTTGATGTTACAAGTGGGCATGTATATGGTCGGCGATAACCGCACGGTGTTCCCATTGAACTCGACAATCACTGTGCCAATGCCAAGAATTGGCGCACGACCGTTCGCCGTCTGTGAGTACTCTGGCTTGGTGAAAGCATTGTACTCGGCGAAATCGTTCATATTATTTGTAAAATGGGCCGAAGCCCCTGAATCTAGCAGCCATAGGTCTGCTGGTGTATCATATACGTCGCTTTTTTGCTTGCCCTTATTGTTCTTCGAACAGTTATCACACAGTGAGAACGGGGTAGCAGCAGATTCATTTCTATCTACTACATCAGACATATTGTTACGCAATATAAAATTCTGAGGCGAAGGCCGCACGTCAGTGTCTGTGTAGAGAAAAAGCGGGAATGGGACTTGCCAGACGTCAGCGGCCCCAAAGTCGAAGTACTGCGAGATAAACTCGTCAGGTGCTTCGTCGCCCAAGGAGACGGTATCCTCGTTTTCCGCTTCATACTCCTCGTCGAGGGGCATGATGGAAGCGATCTCTATCTCCGCGTCTTCGATCGTTTCCTCCAGGCGCTCTAGAAGAGAGCGGGAGGGGGTTTCGTGAATACGGGAGAAACCAGAGGGGCCGAAGTAGGCCGCACCGAGCTGGTTCTGGAGTGTCCTGTGGTCATTGACCGGGAAGGACATCGAGGCGCCATCCTTCTTGTAGAAGGGCGAACGCGGGAGAGAGACGGTGGTCTCGTAGTCGATGTGGCGGTTAGCCACAGCGTCGAGCGTACGGACTGTCTCGATGGTAGGGGTTACACCCAGCCGGTCCGCAAGGGAGATGGCGTTCTGGGTGTGTGGAAATGCGGGAGGCCCATATTGGTGGGCGCCAGTAGTGTGTGCAATGGTACGAGGGTCGACGACGGGGGAGGTGAAGATGGTGGAGGCCGGGCTTAGCACCGGAGCGTTGGAGAAAGAGGAGAAGGCGAAGGACGCAGATGCGTCGTTCGCATTGGCGCGACATTCGTCACGCTTCTTCTTGCCCTTCTCCGAGCGTTTACCTTCTCTGCGCTTCTTCTTCTTCTGCTCGCCTTCCGGCTTCTGCGAGGCAGAGGACTCCTGTTGTTGATTAAACTTGGGGTCGTCCCCCTTCCGCTTAACAGCGGAGATTTGGTTTGCCTGCTGAGCAGGCTGCACATTCTTCGGCGCACGACGGGAGATATGCTGCTGGTAGGCAGCGACGACGCGCTGTTCGATTTGCACCAGGGTAGGTGCAGCGGGAGCGGGGGTGGCGGTGGTGACGGCGATTCCTGTGGGGACGGATCTCTCGTTGACTGACTTAACGACATAGTCGGCGTAGGTGGGGAGCTTGGCCAACACGAACATCTGCTGGACGTTATCTGGGATGGTATACATCAGAGTGTTCAGTTTCGCGAACAAGCTGTTGAGAGCGGCGAATGTCTTCCCCGGGAGGTCTTCCTTGGGGAAGTTGATCGCGAGCATCTTCTGAATTTCCGTATACGCAGCGGCGTCCGACGTGGAGTCGTACCGCGTTTTGATCGTGTTCCAGAGTTGAGCGGAGTCGGGATAAGTAGCGAGAGGGAACTGGCTGGCGACGTGTGTTTCGAGGCGCATGCGCATGGAGCCGAGGACCTTATCATTGTCGTCTTGCCACGCATCGATCTGCGCCTGGGTTGCAGGCGGGACATCTGTGGTGGCAGGGATGGTGCGAACCATGACTTTCTGCCATAAACCTTGAGAGCGGATGTAGTCCTGCATCTCTTCGGCCCAGCGAGAATAGTTGGTGCCGTTCAGGCGAGCGATCTCCTTGAGTGCGGAAGACATAGTAGAGTATCTAGTGGGATGATGCGTCAGCATTGCCTTTAATCGAAGAAAGAAAAAAGGGAGCGGGTGGAACCGCGTCAGCGTGAACGCTCAGAGCCCATATCCTAGGGGGACATAGTCTCCCCATGGGATCTGACTCATTGTGGTCATGTCCCACCTGAGCGTGACCGCGTCATGAGGGATGCCCGGCGGTAAAACCGCGCAGAGCGACCAAACGTTCTTGTTAGGCAAGAACACCAGAGTAGTCAGCGGCGCTTTCGCGCACAGCTGAGCTACCCAGGGCTCATAACCTGTTGAGAGGGTTCCTGTGAGGAACTACTTCTGGTGACTTACCTAGTGTTGAGGTTGTTGAGTAACGTCGAACGTTGTGGTTACAAGTCAAGTTGTATTAGAACTCAGATCGACTGAGTCCGAATGTGATATAGAACAAGCGTGGTAACTACCTTCTATACTAAGAATGTACGCTACGTTCAACAAGTCTTCGTACCAGTTGCCAACTGGACTTCGAAACACTAATCAGGGGTGAACGGAGGTCAATAAACAGCGCCAGCAGGCAGATCATTGGTCTGTGTTGAGAATTGAGTCTCTGATTGGTCTTGACTTCACATGTAACTTGATAATATCTGATGTATCACTACAAAAAACATGCTGTTTTGAAATGCTCATATCTCTGTGGCATGTAAATTGTTTTGCTTGACCCAGGGACCGATTTATAGCCAAGAACCGGTACTATTTTTAATCTCTCCCACGCTAAGCGTAAAATCAGTTGCAACCGCCAAAAGACCGGTTTTTATCGGTTTTGGCCCAGTCTTTTTGAATTAATTAATTAAAAAACCGGTGTCGGTCCGGTCGCCTTCCTAATAAGGAAACAGACCGGACCGGACCGGACTTTAAAACACTAGTGGTGAGGCAAACAGCCCGATGAGCGGCTAGGTTCGAGGTCGAGGTGAGTGGATGTGGGATTGTACTTACCTCGTGATGCCGGCGGGGCTATTGAGCTCACGCCGGCCGTGTTTGAGGTGTCAAGGATGCTGGTGGTGAGGTGCCAGTGGAAGGTCCTGGTGATGAGGTGGAAGGGCAAACAGCCTGAGCGGCTGTTTGCGGCTGCGAACGAGGTGAGTGGATGGGGTGCCAGTGGTAGGCAAGTACAAACTTACCTTGAGTGCCGGCGGAGCTGTTGAGCCCACGCCGGCTTTGTTTTCGAGCCGAGTGAGGTGGTGGTGGTAGGGTGGTGGGGGGAGAAGGCCCGAGCAGCTGTCATCGAGGTGAGTGGGTGAGGTAGTGGGTGAGTTTAACTCACCTCATCATCAGGAAAAAACTCCTATGCCATAATAGGCCATTTGTGCTGCTATGGTGCACAAGGGGGCTTTTTGTGCTATAAGGGGGCCTTTTGTGCTAAAGGGTATACTTTGGCACCTTATGTGCCATTTGATATCCCCAAATATTACATATGATATAGTATTGATAAAAATATTTAGTACAACATCTGATAAGAGTACTTGCTAGACCAATTGTTGAGTAAAAAAGAAGAACAATTGTCTAGTACATTGTTGGACTTCCATTCTGATGGCCACTGGGATGAACCAGAAGCTAAAGGTATTAGTTGACAGGTTTGTCGTATAGTTTTAACAGAAACTATGTCTCCCTGAACAACAGCGGGCAAGTGAGAGGATGGATGCAAAAGAGCAGGTTTGGAAACAGTGTACATATTATGGAACTTGCCTGGGGAACTGGAGAGGCGGTACCATTCTATGTACGCCAATGGTTCCTTGGGCCAATTGGCAGGTGCTGGCGTCAACAGAGAAAGGGTGGCGGGTAATTTGAAAATCACCCTCAGGCGCCCTATTCTCATTCCTGTGGCCCAGAGTCAGTGATGGAGATGATTGATTTAAAACAATGAACCCTTACCTTGTAAGCCTGCGGTCTCTGCATCTCCCCGGTAGGCCACTGCTACCGTGTCAAACCTGCCTGGCTTGGCCTTGATAGAGTCCACCCCCTCCTCACCATCGACGTCGTTGCCCAGGACATCCAAGGCAAACTTGCAGGAATGCCAGACATCAAACTTGTCAAAGGGAAGGTGGGCATACGGGACAGCAGCTCGAGCAAGAGTTTCGCCTGCAGGGAGCAGGGAGTTGAGGTAGTTGCGAAGGTGGTGGGCAAAAGAGGGCGCATTGTGGTTTTTTTGAATGCTGGCGATGGTCTGATGGGGGACAGCAGGTTGTTGGGCGATGGCTAGTCCAGTGAGGGTGGATGTTGGGTTGGGTAGTTCTTGCTCCTCTTCACATTGTTCAAAACCAAGTAAGTTTGTTTTGTAATTTACCAAAACATCTGATGGGTTGGATGCTCTACACCCTGGTAATAGATGGCAAACCTATATGGGCATGTTAAAGGCGTTCCAGGCAAAGTCTCCAACATACCTGAAACAACTTCAAAGCAGGATCCAGGAGGAGACTGGGTATGACTGTGTTTCATTCTCATTATTGTTACGTATCTGATTTTTTTTTCATCTCCTTATTTTCAGCATCGCTCCCTCAACATCCACTGACCACATCTTTGACTTTGCAAGCCTTGAGGCGAAGGCCAAGGGCCAATCTACGACTGAATCTACGGCTGGGGATACAGCTCCAAACATTCCTCCTGCTTAGTTGTAGCTGCTGTAATTTGTTTTCTGTTTTTGGGCTGGTTTTGGGCCGCTGCAAATGAATCATGTTTCCCCTGTTCTAAATGTGTGACAAATGAGTACAGAGAGTGAAGAATGGTGACAAAAGGAAAAGTCCCAGATTACATTTGGACATTTCCAGATAGCACTATATGTGCGCATGTGCATATCTGACACAAAAAGCCAAAGCTGAGCATAGGCCATTGGTCCTGTTAAAATACCTACTATATGGTACTATATAATGCTATATGGCACTTTTTGTGTGCTATTTTGTGTTATTTTACAGGGGACTTTTGCATTCTGGCCATTGAATCCATATGACACATATAGTAACATATATCATCAAATACCTCCATATATCATCAAAGAGTGATATAGGGAACAGAGGTTTTTTCCTGATGATGAAGCCGGCGGGCTGTTGAGCCCACGCCGGCCGTTTTGTTCGAGTTCGAGTCGAAGGTGAAGTGAGGTGGTGGCCTGAGTGGCTGTTGGCGAGGTGAGCGGGTGGGTCGGTAGGTAAGTAAAAGCTTACCTTCGACAGCCGGCAGGGCTGTTGAGCCCTCGCCGGCTGTGTTTTGTGCGTTGGATAGTGGGTGAAGTAGTGAGAGAACAAGTGGAAAGTGCTGACGCGGCAAGTTCAACGTAGTCACGTGACTTGCTCGCGCGGATTTTTGACAGGTCCAACCGTTAGGGAAATGAGGCTACACTTCATTAGGCAATTTTAGTACACTTTTTGTACCCACTTTGCTACACTCTTAAGTACCTTTAGTACACTTTTTGGTACACGTTTGGTACACTCAATTATTACACACTTTGCTACACTTTTAAGTACACTTTAGTACACTGTTTTTGTACACTTTGGCTACACTCAATCCTAATGACTTTCCCACACTTGTAACTACACTTTTAGTCCGCTTTTTTGTACACTTTATTACACATATTTCCTATACACTTTGCTACCCTTTCAACAGGTTTTTCAAATGCAAGGTTGATAATTTTAGTACATCAGAAATAGACTCATATAGCATCAAATGGCACCATAGTAGCCTATATAGCACTTTGTGCATCATATGTGCACAAATAGCAACCTATAGCCATCTATGGCATAGGGTGTTTTTCCTGATGTTGTTCACACCTTGTCATCGCTGACCTTACTGCTGAATAAGTGTCGAGCAACCCCACTGCATCTCAGCTTGCCGCGTCTCCTGTCCCTTTCATCGAGTGGAACGGGATACTTGATCTCCCCGCTGCTGAGGCATATCCCGCCTCCACCAGCATCATCGCGGATCTCAAACGAGAGAATCTCCGCATCCAGGAAGACATCGCTCGTACTCGGGCGTTACACGCTGAAAAGGAAAGAGAATTCCTTGAGCAGTACGCAGTACCGATAGTTCCAAAGCACAACTATTCGAACCTCTACGTTGATTGGTTAGAAGAGCTGGTAATTCCCCCTTACCCACGCCACATGTCCACTGTTAACCCCGCAGACCTTCAGATCGGTACCGTCACTTCCACCTATCGAGGCTATTTGGGCACCACCACCGCCCAACCCCCAACAAATTCTAGCCGACACCTTCAGCGTTGAAGAGTTATTTTACCGTGCCTCCTCAATTGAACGAGCCCCAACCTGTTACGATCACTCATTCTTTCCTTCTTTGTTACCTTGTACTAAGTCCTAGTCGCTGGTTCAAGTCCTGCCTAGGCCTCTTATTTCTTACCTTGCTTTAGTCAGCGAACATTCCTTAATGTTCTTTCACCTTCCACGCTTCGTCATCGCTGACTCGTATACTTACCGAGCATGACTCATTCCTATTCGTCATGACTTGTTCTTACGTATTCTGACTTGTTCTATGCCTGCCCTTAACTCGTTTCTTCACTTATATAAACCCTCGAGTTTCCTCCTGTAACCCTAACTTAGACCTACGCAATCTAGCTTGGTCTTTCCTCGCTTCCTTTGAACCCTCTGAGAGTCACCGTCCCACTCTTGAACGGACGCTAGGCCTTAACGTAAACATCCCATCGTTAGGCTACCTTTGAAACCCTTGTCTTTGACTAGGCTTTGCGTCTACGCTTTGACCTACCCGGTACAAGCGTAACAAAAGGTCTAAGTTATCCCTGAAGGCTACCCTCGCTGTAGACCTCCACCATTTCCCAACGACCTCGCCTCGACACCTCTTGCTGGGGCCCCCCACGAGAGACCGCTAATCCACAGAACCCCGAATCTTCTGACTCGGGCTCACCTGAAGAGGAAGATCCCTCTAACCCCTACGACACCTCGGATCTTTACGACGAACCAATCACCACCCAAGAGGAACAAGAAGAAACCCTTCACCTCTCCCACGAATTTTCCTCAGTTGTAACCATCCCAAGGTCACCAACACCACCGTCGCCAACCCCAATATCCCGAAGAGCTCCACAGTTCCCTGTGTCGCCTGCTCCCCCACGAACCCTAGCTTTCCCCACTCCTTCCCTTCCCGCACCCGCATTTGCACCAGGAGCGTATCAGGTACCCCCTACCTTTGTAAATCCCATGTCGTCCTCCAAACCCACTGAACTCCGCATCGGAGCCCCAGACGCCTTTGATGGCTCCTTTGAAAAGAGCACTGCTTGGATGAATTCTATCCAATTCTATCTCACTGTCAATGGTGATGTATACAACACCGACCCCAAGAAGATCGCCTTTGCGCTGTCTTACATGTCCAAAGGATCAGCAGCCACTTGGGCCGCCACCTTCCGCCGCAAAGCCATCACCGGCGCCACAGTCACAATGGGAACCTGGGCTCAGTTTATCACTGATTTCGAAACCGCATTCAAACACCACGACACCGTAGGAAACGCCGTCGCCTGGCTCTCCACCAAGCGAATGAAACCTCTCAAGAATGGAGAGCATTCTCCCTCCCTCCCAGAATTCATTTCAAGTTTCCAGAATCAAGTCGCCTTATCAGGCATCACCGATAACAATGTCCTAATCGGATACTTTTCCGCAGGCATACCCGTCTCCCTCATGAGACGAGTCAACAGCATGGACACTGTCCCTACCACGATTGAGGATTGGTACAAACGCACTACCCAGTTCCAGACCCAATGGGAACACGCCAATGAAATCGCGAATCGCAATCGCAACCCTGCTAAGCCATTTCGTCCATTCTCCTCCACCAACCACTCTACCCCTGCCCGGGACCCCAATGCCATGGACGTCGACGTCATCCGTATCTCCAAACTCACTCCTGAAGAGCGGAAACGCTGCCAGGAGAAAGGGCTCTGCTTCCGCTGCAGGAAAGCTGGACATCGGTCCAACGCCTGCCCAGAGTTCTCCTCGAACCAGAAAACCCCGAAGAAGGTTCAGAAGGTTGAGGAAGAAATTCCCTCGCTGATCGAGATAGATGATGAGGATGAAACCACCGTTCGTAAAGTAGCCTTTGTCACAAAGGGTTTTTAGACCGGGAAGCTCTGCCGACGCAAGCTTCCCCAATCACGTGTGCACCTGTACTTGTAAAGTCGCGAAAGCGCTCTATGCAAATTCCCATACAGATTATCGTTCCCTCGCACACGATGAAAGCCGTCGAAACCCACGCCCTCATTGATAGCGGCGCAGACATCTCCTGTATCGACTGGGGCTTTATAAGAAGAAATCGAATCCCCACTACTCGACTTGAAACCCCTATTCGAGTCCGAAACGTCGACCAGACCGCAAACAAAAGCGGGATGATACTCTTTACCACCACCCTCTTCCTTGATATCGAAGGAATCGCACAAGAAGTAATCTTCCACGTCATGAATTGCGGAAACGAGAACGTCATCCTAGGACTCCCATGGCTTGAAAAAGCTAATCCAACCATCGATTGGCGCCGGCGTACCTTGTCGCTGTCGGAATCCATCGACGAGTCAAAGAAGTTGTATACCATACATGCTGCAGCCTGTAAAACCAACGACAAACTCTTCACTCGACCCACTCCTCCTCCTCGACACTCTTATGTAACCCCGGAAGTCGATCAACAACTCTATGACTACCTGGACTCTGAAACCGAATCCACCTTTCTTAACCGCGCTTACGAAAACCATACCCTAAACCGCATTATTCGTTGCGGTTCACGCTTTGTCCCCAATCATGTTGTCGCTCGCCTTACCCGAGCTACTGAACTCGCAATCGCAGCCGAACTGGCTAAACCCAAACCTATCCTCCCAAAAGAATATGCCAGATATGCCTCGGTTTTCGATGAACCCTCGGCTGGTCACCTTCCTCCATCTCGGGTTTATGACCACGAGATTAACCTGAAGGAATCCTTCGTCCCTAAAATTGGAAAACTTTATCCGCTATCTCCGGATGAAAAGAAAGCCACAGAAGACTTCCTCGAAGAGAACCTGCGTACGGGAAAGATACGTCCCTCCAATTCCCCCAGGCATCCCCCTTCTTCTTCGTCAAGAAGAAAGATGGAAAACTCCGCCCTTGCCAAGACTATCGATATCTCAACGAACATACTACTCGAGACGCGTACCCACTTCCCCTCATCGGGGATCTCGTCGACAAATTGAAAGACGCCAAAGTCTTTACCAAGTTTGATGTGCGATGGGGTTACAACAATGTCCGCATCAAAGACGGACACCAGTGGAAAGCCGCTTTCCTCACCCACAAAGGCCTCTTTGAACCGACTGTGATGTTCTTCGGACTGAACAACTCCCCAGCCACCTTCCAGCGCTTCATGAACGACTCTTTTCGAGACATGATAGCTGAAGGGTGGCTTGTCATCTATATGGACGACCTTCTCATCTTTTCTCCCGACAATGCTACTCACACCGCTCGCACACAACGAGTCCTCGAACGGATGCAAGAGCTAGATCTCCATCTTCGTTTAGAAAAATGCAACTTCGCCGTAAACGAAGTAGAATATCTTGGCATGATCGTCCGCCCTGGAGAGCTTGCCATGGACCCCGTCAAACTTGACGGCATCTCTCAATGGCCCGTTCCCACTACTGTTAAGGAAGTTCGCTCATTCCTTGGCTTTGCCAACTTCTATCGACGCTTCATCCCAAATTACTCCTTAGTCGCCCGCCCTTTGATTGACCTGACCAAAAAGGATCATCGATGGGACTGGAGCAACACCTGCCAAGATGCCTTCGCCCGTCTAAAACAGATGTTCCTGGCGAAACCTGTCCTACGCTTCCCAGACCTTTCCAAACCCTTCGCCATCGCAACTGATGCCTCCAAATTTGCCTCTGGAGGTATACTCCTCCAAACCGACGCCAACGGCGATTGGCACCCCTGTTCCTATCTCTCCCAGTCCTTTGGTGATGCTGAACGGAACTACGATATCTATGATCGTGAACTCCTCGCTGTGATCCGTGCACTGAAAACCTGGCGACATTATCTCCACGGCTCTCCCTTCCCTGTCCAAGTCTTCACTGATCACAAAAACCTGACCTACTTCCGCCAACCCCAGAATCTAAACCGTCGGCAAGCCCGCTGGCTCCTCGATCTTGCTGACTTTGACCTGAAAATGATTCATGTTCCTGGCTCATCCCTCGCCGGTCCCGATGCCTTATCTAGGCGTGCTGATCACTTTCCCACCAACGCCGATGACAATGCGGGTACCACTCTACTACCACCCTCCCTATTTGTCCGTGTCATCGACGCCGCCATGAACAACCACATTTCCAGTCTTTCCAAAGATGACCCGTTTCTCCTCACCGCATTACAAGCCATTGACGGCGATATCCCAGCGCCATTCCGATCCCGGCTGGCTGACTGGCAGATGAATAACGGTGTCCTGACCTACCAAGGTCGCGTTTACATTCCACCGGACGAAAACTTACGTCGCACTGTCGTCCAACGCTGCCATGATCACCCCACCGCCGGCCACCCGGGTTATCTCAAAACTAGACAACTGGTTGCTGCTGAATTCTGGTGGCCCGGTCTTGCACAGTTTGTGCGCAAATATGTCGAAGGATGCGCAACCTGCCAGCAAAACAAAGCGAACACGCATCCAACTACTCCACCCTTGATGCCCATACCGTCAAAGAGCTCCAAACCATTCCAGCAAGTGTCCTGTGACCTAATCACCGACCTGCCCATTTCCAATGACTTCGATTCTCTATTGGTCGTGGTCGACCACGGGCTTACAAAGGGGGTAATTCTCTGCCCTACTAAGAAAACTGTCACCGCCGAAGGGATCGCCTCCCTCTTTTTCCACAAAGTCTACCTGAGATTCGGTCTTTACGACAAAATCATCAGCGACCGAGGACCACAATTCGCATCCGAGTTCGCTCGTGAACTAGGACGAATCCTTGGATACGATCTTTCCCTCTCCACCGCCTACCATCCCCAATCCGATGGGGAAACTGAACGTGTCAACCAGGAAGTAGAAACCTATCTCCGAATCTACTGTGGAGATAACCCCATATCCTGGGCTGATTCTATCTCCCACGCCGAATTTGCACACAATCATCGACCCCACTCTGTCACCGGCAAATCCCCGTTCTATCTCATGATGGGATATGAACCCCGTCCTCTTCCTTCGGTGATTGCCGACTCCGCTCTACCCGCTGTCGAACTTCGCCTTCACTCCCTCACTGCTGCCAGGGACGAAGCACTCGCCTCACACGAGCTTGCTAGACAAGTGATGTCCGCACGAACTCGACAGAAGTTCAAACCATTTGCCAAAGGAGACAAAGTCTGGCTAGAAGCAAGAAACCTCAAACGGTCCCTTACTTCCCCAAAGTTCGCCCCGAAACGAGAAGGACCCTTTACCATCACACAGGTCTTATCCCCACTATCTTATAAACTCCGCCTCCCACAAACGTGGAAGATCCACCCCGTGTTTCATGCTTCTCTGTTATCGCCCTATCGCGAAAACCCCGTACATGGACCGAACTTCCCGGCTCCACCACCTGACTTGATAGAAGGCGAAGAAGAGTATGAGATCGAAAAGATTCTCCGACACCGAAGTTTCTCCGGACGCTACTCGTACCTGGTTCGCTGGAAAGGATATACTGCTGACGAAGATCGCTGGCTCAAAGAGACAGACCTTACCCACGCCAAGGACGTTCTTGAAAACTATAAGAGAGCTCATCCATCCGCATTCCCTTCTTCCTCAAGATCCCCATCTTCTGTCCGACACAAAACTCGCCGCTGAAACTATGTCTGCTCCTACTACCCCTTCGTCAACCACTATGTCTTCCATCTCTTCCCTTTCTCGTTCTTCTTCTTCTCCTACTTACCCCCCTGGTTTACCTATTCATTCTCTACCTATTCAACCCACTCGTCCCTCTTCCCCCGAACCCGCTAGCCCAACCGTCGCTGAGGCTGGATGGAATACCACTGGTCTTCCACTAAACCCCGCTGGATGGCCAGTCTTACAGGAAGACCTAGATGCCCCCACTCATATTGCCGCTATTCCCACCGTCAGAGTCTTGTCCGTTGAATTACCACTCGCCGCCCATCGTCTTCGTGACGAGTTGATGGACAATGCCGTCATGGATCGTATGTCCCAATTCTTACTTGACTCACGTCTCTCTGTACCCATCGGCGCCCACCTTGATCTGGGGTCACCCCTCTTTTCCCTCTACCGTGCCTACCTGCAAGCATCTCGTCTCGCCAATCTTCCTCCTTCCCTGACGACGGTTCACCAAGCTCATTCAGAAGCTGCCTCCCTCCGCAACATCCACGGTGATCTAATTACCAACCTCAGCATTGCTCTCTATGAGCTACGGATGCTGGAGTTTCTGAATGACCTAGACCGCTACCTCAGAGAATCCGCCTCTGCGGCTCAATCTCCAACCCCTGTCATCGGAGTTTCTACCTCATCTCTCCCCTCGTCGACTCCTTCCGCGTCTAGCTCCCCTTTGAACGATGAAGAGGAAGCAGTCTTCTTTCGTGCAGAACGTAACCACATTACCTCGCAACGACAACGGACTGGCACCATACCTCTATCCACCTCACATCCCCAGTACCACGATGCCTGCTTCGTATGTCACCGACTGCATCAGGAAAAACACCCTATGCCATAGTTGGCCATATGTGCAGCCATGGCACACATTGGACATATTTGTGCTATAAGTTGCACATACGGCACTATATGGGCTATTTATTGCTATAGTACACAATGCTACTGATATATCTAGTACAATGTTTGATAGGCGTACTTACTAGACCAGTTATTAAGGATAAAATGTGTACAACTGTCCAATACATTACTGGAAGCCCAGGCGGTGTTGGCAACTCGTCTGGTCGCGTATCTTTGCGCCTGAGTGCATCTCCAACGTTGTTCGACATGTCCCGCTCGACGGTTGGGCTTGTCGACTCGTCGTCGTCGTCTTCTGGTGGCTCGGTAGGGTCATTTGGTGAGTTCGCATGGCCGCCACTCGACTCGGCGCTGACCTCGCCGGGACATTAACAGCCTCGGGCTTCACGGCAGCCGCATCGCCTTCAGTGGCAGGAGGGGGAGGAACAGCTTCTTCACCTTCTTGCCGGAGTGTGGAGTCTTCAAGCTCTGATGCGAGCTGGTGAACATACTCGTGGCCCCATGAACCTGGTTCCGGTATTGTTGATGACGGAGGGAGGAGGGACGCGGATAGCAAGCGATATCGGAGAGTCCCTTGTGGTTGAGTATCTGAGTACGTCATAGCGAGGACAGATAGGATGTCCGCAAAGAGACTCTACTGCAGGGTGAGTTTCATTTGGTGATTCACCAACGAAGTGACCTACCTTCAAGCTCTGATGGGGGCCACACGTCGAAGAGCTTTTAAAGTTCGGGGTAATGAGGGTGGAGAAACTTGAGGGGTTTAGGTACGGATGTCATGGATGACTTGACTTCGTAGGTTCGATTTGAGTCGTCCTCGACGACGCGGTGGGTTCGGGTGACTGGTGAGTCGTCTGGCGTGATGGTAAATGCGTGGTGGTGATGGCCTAGGTGCGTACATGGCCAACTTGCGCATGTAGCGTTGGTTCTGACGCTCGTCGTCAGCGATCGGCTTCGATCCGACTCGTCGTGAGTCGCGATCCCAGTCGCTCGTTGCGTCGTCCATGCCGTTGTGTTCGCCGTATCGTTTGGCGCCGTTTCCACCCCTCTCATACTCCCCCTGACTCTCGACTTCAAGTTCTCTCGACTTGACCCTCTCCCGCTCGTCGTCTCGGTCTCGATCTCGCTTGACTCGAGTCAGCAATCTCCGTAAGTCGTCGCCGTCGTCTTCTCGATGCTCTGGATCGCCCCGTTGGTCCCTCGTTGCGACCGTATGGCCACACGACTCCGTTCGTGCGTCTGTGCGGTCGTACCGTGCGTTCGCCGCTTTGTCGTTGTTGTGATCATTCGTTCGGCTTCGGGATCGGTCGTGAGGACTGGGAATAGGTGGAGGAAGGAGTGGGGACGGTGTAGCTACGTCGTCGTTGTTCGCCGTGTCTTTTTGACTGGTTGCTTCGACTCCTCGCGTCGATCGCTTGTGCGGCCTCGACGACCTTTTCTTCTCCTTGATCGACGTGTTTCCGCGCGTCTCGTCCTTCTCCCCTTCGACCTGCTCGTCTCTGAGCGCTTCCTCGTCTTCCCCTTCGATCTCCGTGGTCCCCCGACCGGTTTCGACGCCTTTTTGTGGCCTCGAGTTGCCCCGATTGGTTTTCATGCACCTGCGGTCGTGCACGACGCTTCCGGCTCGTTCGACGTCCACCTCGCCACCTGGTTCGATCTCGACGGCACCCGATTTACTCGACTCGACCCCTTGGACTTTGGACTCGCAGTCTGCATTCGTGCGGCTGCTCGTTTCCTCGACCTCAACTCTCGATTGCTCGACTACCAACCACGCGCCCTCGACGCCTGCGACTCCCTCAAGTCCGTCGGACGGCTCTGGCGACTCGTCCCGTCGCGTTTCTTCGCGGCTGGGCGCGTCTTTATTTCTGCAGTTGGACGCTCTGCCATGATGAACGTGGTGGATTGATCACGACAAGGACGCGCGATGGTAGACCTCGTTGTCTCCACGCTCGTCTTCGCGAAGATGGCGGGCGCCGACACTGCGCCTTGGGACTACTCGAAAAGGGAATTGCGTAAATATGCAATTCCCTTTTCGAGTAGTCCCAAGCGAAGTTGGAACTATTTGGGGAACAAGAGTGTGTTTCTGCCACTTGTCTGCTTTTCCACTGTTCCCACAGCCTTCAACTTCATCACACACATATTTCTACCCAAGATGAGTTTTTTTCTTCTCTCCCGTTCTTTCTTTCACACCCAACCAAGTTTTAGCAACATGCCCACCTCCACCCGCTCAAACAAATGAGCTGCCCCTGCGCCCAGGCCGGCGAGGGCTCAACAGCCCCACCGGCCTTACTAGGTGAGTTTCCACTCCCCCACCACCACATCCACTTACCTCGAGCATAGCTGCTCGTGCCCCACCATCACCTTCCACCTTCAACACCCACTCGAACACGGCCGGCGAGGGCTCAACAGCCCTGCCGGCCTCACTAGGTGAGTTTTCACTTACCCCGGGCCACCACCACATCTACTCACCACAGACTCCCTCCACAGCTCCCCGCCACTTTTTTACGAGCCGGCGAGCTCGTTCGCGCACGCCGCCACCTCACGACACCTCCCGCACCTCCTCCCAACTCAAGGCCTCTAACTCAACATCAAAACACGGCTGGCGAGGGCTCGACAGCCCCGCCGCCATCATCAGGTGAGTTTCCACTCATCTACCACCACATGTACTCACCACAGACCCCCTCCACAGCTCCCCATCGCTTTTTCCACCACCATCCCCATCCCCATCCCCATCCCCATCCCCATCCCCGCTACTACCACAGCTAACACTGCCATTTCTGCTGCTGATACCCCCGTCGTTTAGATTTATTGTTTTGATTGTTTTACTTTTCATTTCATCATGTATTATATTAGCACTGAATTCAGCCTGAAGTATTTTAACTCAAGTGTGATATTTTGACATAAAGAGTGAAAAATGGCGCCATATGGAAAAGCCCCCAGTTGTTTTTTCACTTTTCCATTTGGTGCACATTGTGCACATATAGCTTATATTGATAGAGGCCTTTTACATGTCTACAGGCCCTGCTATATGATGCAATTTGGTGCTATTTGTATGCTATATGATGCACTATAGTTGGGTACTTTTCCCTTTTTGCCATATGGCCCATAGTGCACAAATAACATCAAATAGCATCAAATAGCATCAAATATTGCCATATGGTGACATATGGCATAAGTCATTTTTCCTGATGTGGGCCATATACGTGTCCACTGTCCCGTATACCAGTGTCCCACGTGCTTCCGCTGGGCACCCGGTCACATTCAAGGTCGTTGCCCACTTAGGCGTGGACAAAGACATACAACCACGCCACCTGTTGCACCCTCTTCCCGTTCGCGCCGATCAACCAATACCAATCGAGCTGCTCGACGCCCCCCTCCACTCTATACCCGTATCTCGGGTGAGGCTAATTCACGTGACGACGACGACGCCACTCTCTATGACGGAGATGATCCAACCGACGATGTCGGATATGCAAACATGACCGGTTCTCCTGGTCATTACGGGTTAAGCATTTGACTAGTTTTTATCTTCGTCGATGACTTGATTCTAATACGGGGGTAATGTTACGATCACTAATTCTTTCCTTCTTCGTTACCTTGTACTAAGTCCTAGTCGCTGGTTCAAGTCCTGCCTAGGCCCCTTATTTCTTACCTTGCTTTAGTCAGCGAACATTCCTTAATGTTCTTTCACCTTCCACGCTTCGTCATTGCTGACTCGTATACTTACCGAGCATGACTCATTCCTATTCGTCATGACTTGTTCTTACGTATTCTGACTTGTTCTATGCCTGCCCTTAACTCGTTTCTTCACTTATATAAACCCTCGAGTTTCCTCCTGTAACCCTAACTTAGACCTACGCAATCTAGCTTGGTCTTTCCTCGCTTCCTTTGAACCTTCTGAGAGTCACCGTCCCACTCTTGAACGGACGCTAGGCCTTAACGTGGACATCCCATCGTTAGGCTACCTTTGAAACCCTTGTCCTTGACTAGGCTTTTGCGTCTACGCTTTGACCTACCCGGTACAAGCGTAACACCACGTGATTCCAGCTTGTTTAAGGCCATATAGTGCGCGTTGAAGTTTAAGAACTTTGCCGGCTAACTCAGGTGTGGCAAAACCTTCTGGGAATTCCATATAGATTTCTTCTTCCAGTGGACCATATAGATATGCGGAACGCACGTCTAGTCCAGTGATATGCCAATCTTCTAGAGCGGCGAGTGCAAGCATCATTCGCACAGTCTCAAATCGAACAACTGGAGAGAAGATCTCATCATAGTCTATTCCTTCGATCTGGGAAAAACCCTTCGCAACCAATCTGGCGCGTTTACGACCGTCGGATTTGACATCAAAGACCCATCGGTTTTTAATAACTTTCCGATTTTTAGGTCTGT